>SJYV01042641.1:1488800-1546030 GCA_006410875.1 Neotragus pygmaeus
GGGAGTTGGTGATGGACAGGGAGGCCTGGCGTGCTGCAATTCATGGGGTCGCAAAGAGTTGGACACAACTGAGTGACTGAACTGAACTGAACTGAGGCCAAACCAATGAAACTTTTATTTTCATCACAAAATTCAGGCGTACAGGTTAATCTGGTCCTTAGTACTTAAACTCTTGACCATTTATTAGTTTTACAATGTGGTTATATAGTAATATATCCATTTAAACACACATACACACACATGTCCTCTATAACTTTTACCCTTCAAAGGTCCTGTACTCTTACCTGTAAAGGATATATCAGAGATTGGCTAGATGTTCACCCTGAACCCCTTTCTTCTCCAGCCTATCCTTATGACTAGACTACATTTCCCAGCCTCCACTACAACTAGGTGTGGCCATGTAATTGAGCTCTGGCCAATGAAATGTGGGCAGAAGGGAACCATTCCTCACCAGGTCAGCCAATAAACCCTCTGCCTTTTTCCTGAACTGTTGACCGCACACAGACATTCTGCTGAAGATCTTCAAACCATCTAAGAGGTGACTGAGCTTCTGAAGGGAAAGAAACTGGATCCCTAAGTGACAGCATGAAGCAGCACATGTCCTTCTGGCCCCTTCTATCTGCACTGGCTGCTAGGAAAGGCCGAAATAAATGTGTTATTCACTGAGATTTCCATAGAATTTAGTCAGCCATAAAGATCCAAAAATGATTCCATTGAAGCGGCTTAAATATTTCCAGCTATTTGATTTTATTTCCTTTGGATACTATCTTACTTTATTTTCAAAGTTCATGTTCTCAGTTGATGTGGATCTTTATTGTCCAGGATGAATTTGAATATTGGCAACAAGCAAATGAAATTTGATGCCAAATTTTGTAACTGAAGATTTAATCAAACTACAAAAATCTGTTTAAGAAGCAGTAAAGTTACTAATCAAAATTAATATGTGACTTTAAAGCAGTGACTCTAATGCAAATCTGCCCACATCCTATTGGCGCACAGCCACACTCACTGTTTACACATGATCTGGATGTTCTCACACACTACAGGAACAGAAGTGAATAATTACCACTTGGTTGGCAAATTTAGAATGATTACTATCTGGCTCTTTATAGGAATTTTTGTTGAACTCTTCTCCAAAAGAACAAAATTCATTTTCTTTTTTAACGGATTCTGAATGCAGTTCCAAAATGTATGTGTTTGTATGTTAGTCACTCAGTCGTGTCCGACTCTGTGGACACCTGGACTGTAGCCCACAAGGCTCCTCTGTCCATGGGATTCTCCAGGCAGGAATACTGGAGTGGGTTGCTGTTCCCTCCTCCAGAATAGAAATTACAAAACATCTTAGGTGTGCAAACATTGTGGGATCAATTATAGAAACCCCTAAGAAAATGATATTGAAAAATATTACTCATGAAAATATATGCTCCATGAGATTGGTAAAAAATTTAGTAGTTTATACCCTAAGTCTTTTGATAAAGTTAAAAGACAAATTATATACTAGAAGAAAATATTTCTTCCTCAACTATTTGTGTCCAGAATAGATACAGAATTGCAAGTCAATCTAAAAAAGATAAATATATTATTAAGAATACAGAAAAAGGATACGCAGAGGCAGTTCACTAAAGTCAAAATCTAAATGTCCAGTAAACACATGAAAATGGGAAATGCAAGTTAAAGCAATAATGAGTTCATTCAACATGCAAATGACTGGCAAAACTTTAAAATCTGAAAATCTCAAATCATGGTGAGAATGTGGGAAAGCAGGAACTTTCTTGCTAGTGGGCATGTAATTTTTATTGCTACTTTGGAAAATAATTTGGTAGTTCCAAGGAAGGCTGGCTCCCTGTATACACATATTACAACCCAGCAATTCCATTTCTAGAAATGTACCCTACAGGAATTCTCACATATGAGCATAAAGAGATTGTCCAAAGATGTCCACTGCAGCCCTGTTTTTAACAGAGAAAAATGGAGACAGCCTCTGTTAGTAGGGAACTGGATAATAGAACTAGGGATTATTCATACATGTAAAATTATATGAGTTAAAATGAATTCACCACTTCTACTTGGATATATCTCAAAAATATGATGAATTAACAACTGCAAAAAGAATACCCAGTAGCATACCACTTATTAAAATTTTTAAATATCTGGAATTATAAATGTTCAAGAACATTTTATATAGTAAGATTATAAACTTAAGTTTAAGTAAATGTTAGAAAAACATAGATGTCAGGTTTAGATGATAGTTCCCTTTGAAAAGGAAGGGAAAGGGCATATACGGGATGTTGCACCTTAGCTAAAATCTTATAGTTATTTCTTTAAAACAGAAAGTGAAAGTAAATGTGGCAAAATTATAACATCTTTTATTGACTAGTAAATATCTATTTATTATGGGTTTTTGGAGAAGCCAATGGCACCCCACTCCAGTACTCTTGCCTGGAAAATCCATGGACGGAGGAGCCTGGTAGGCTGCAGTCCATGGGGTCGTTAAGAGTTGGACACGACTGAGTGACTTCACTTTCACTTTTCACTTTCATGCATTGGAGAAAGAAATGGCAACCCACTCCAGTGTTCTTGCCTGGAGAATCCCAGGGATGGGGGAGCCCGTTGGGCTGCCGTCTATGGGGTCGCACAGAGTTGGACACGACTGACGCAACTTAGCAGCAGTATGGGTTTTTAAATTTTTTCCTATGTGCTTTCCTACATTTTATATAACCTTTTTTTTTTTAAGGCTAAAATAATCAATCACTCCTCTTTACGGTTGCAGTGGGTTCTCTACTCTCTGCACACAATAGGACACTAGGCAGAATGTAGCACGTGACATTCAGGAGATCCTGACTAGACTGTCCATTCAGGACTGGGTCCACCCAAAGAAGCCAGTTGCCATGACATGTCCTTGCCTTGGAATTTTTAGATAAAGTGATCTGCAGATCTCAAATTAGTGTTTACCTACTTCCTGCTCAAGGAATTACTAACTCTGCAAAGTTACAACTTCCACAGCTTTTGAAATTTTAATCCATAATTAGTCATCTCCTACTTCTCTCTCATTGTATTAAGTACCTTCTGAACATGGTAACTAAGAAACCATCACTTGGAGCCCCGGAGGCTGCTCCTGCCTCAGTCTACACCCTTTGTCAGGTCTGTGCTGAAAAGTAACTTTCTCATGATGCAAACAAACTAAACACCTCTTTCCCATTTTACCTTGTCACTGCACTCTCCCCTTATTAACACTTGTCACAGTCATTATTCATTAAGCACTTATTGATATATAATTGATGTCTTTTATTCATGGTCCTCCAGAGAAACAGAACTGATAGGAAAGGAAGAAATAAGAGGAGACTCATTATAGGGATTGGCTCATGCAGTTATGGAGGCCAAAAAGCCCCACAAGCTGCTATCTGCAAGCTGGAGCCCCAAGAAGGGCAATAGTATAATTCAGTTCGTCTTCAGGCCCAGGAACCTGGGGGCCACTGGTGTAAGTCCTTCAGTTTGAAGGCATCGTGAGGTCTATCTCTCCCTCTAAACTGTAGACTCACAGAGTAGACGAGTAGACCTTCAACTTCTCTACAACACTGTCCCTGGAGCCAAGTTCTGTGACTAGAACAGGTACTCACCAATTTTTTGGTAGAATGAGTCAACTCTCTGCTGAATTGCAGAAAAGAGTCCTGTCTAGAATCAAAGCCACTGCAAGAACCAGATAGATGCTCCATGTCTGCTTAGCATAAATATCTTAACATGTAATGGATTAGTAGCACTCTGAAGATCTGATTTCCAACTCTGGCTTGGCCACTTACCCAAATCCTCAGAATGTTAGGAGTGCAGAGAGAAGTCTTCAGCCTCAGAAGAGGCTATCTAGCCAGTGTTAAGAGGCCCAGATCTCTCACTCAGTCCTTATGTGGTCTTGGGCAATTTATTTAACCTCAGAATCTATCTCATTATCAAAAATGCTACTGCTGCTGCTAAGTCGCTTCATAGCAGTGACTCTGTGCGACCCCATAGATGGCCGCCCACAAGGCACCCCCATCCCTGGGATTCTCCAGGCAAGAACACTGGAGTGGGTTGCCATTTTCTTCTTCAACGCATGAAAGTGAAAAGTGAAAATGAAGTCGTTCAGTTGTGTCCAACTCTTAGCGATCCCATGGACTGCAGCCCACCAGGCTCCTCCATCCATGGGATTTTCCAGGCAAGAGTACTGAAGTGGGTTGCCATTGCCTTCTCTGTTATCAAAAATAGAAAGCAATAATTGTACCCACGTACAAATTGTTATGAGTATGATTGTATGAGTTGTGCCCTTGGATTGTTAAAATGATCATGAAATACAAGAAAGAACGAGGAGATGGACAAGTGATAAGAAAGCTTATAAACCAGAAATTATAAAATTATGTGGTATTATTATTCTGTACAAAACATCTTACCATGCTCTGCTGAAAATGCAAAGAGATACAAAGAGCTATGACACATATTCCTTGCCCTTGAGTAGCTTACACTCAAAGAGAGACTAATGTGTATGCATTAAAAAAATTTTTTTTTCTTTGTCCGCATAACTTATCATGGGGGAGCTTACTTCCCCCACCAGTGATCGAACCCACACTCCCTACAGCAGAAGCATGGACTGTTAACCACTGGACCTCCAGGGAAATCCCTGTGTGTGAATGTTAAAAATGAACAAATCCAGCAGTTGTGCTCCTTAGTGTTTATGCAAATGACTTGAAAACTTATGTTCACACAGAAACCTACATGTACATGTTTAAAGCACCTTTATTCAGAATTGCTAAGGGTGAATGGATAAATAAACCTAAGGTCCATATACAATGGAATACTATTCAGCACTGAAACTAAACGAGCTATCAAGCCATGAAAAGACATGGAGGAACTTTAAATGTATATTACTAGATGAAAGAAAACAATCTGAAAATGCTACATACTGTACAATTCCAATTATATGATATTTTGGCAAAGGCAAAACTATGGAGACAATAAAAAGATCAGGGATTACCAGGTGGGAGGAGGGAAGGAAAGACGAATAGGCAGAGCACAAAGAAATTTCAGGGCAGCTGAAACTATTCTGTATGCTACTACAGTGGAGAGATAGATCACTGTATATTTGTCCAAACCCACAGAATGTACAACATCCAGTGAACCCTAATGGACTTTGGGTGATAACAATGTGTCAGTCAGTATAGGTTCATCAGTGAGAAAAAGTATACCATCCTGATCGGAGGTGTTGATAGTGTGGGAGGCTATTCATGCAGTGAGGCAGGGGGTATCTGGGAGTTTTATACCTTCTGTCCAATTTTTCTGGGACCCTAAAAAATAAAGTATATTTTTAAAAAGATATTCATAATGCAAAGCAGTCCTAAGTGTCTAGGGTGTGGGGTAGACCAAAGTGCAAGGAGATCAGCAGAGACCAGGGCCATCAATTCAAAAGTAGCATGAGCACAGGCTAAAAAACAGGACTGGAATGGCTCCAGGAACCAGAACAATTCAATTCGAGGTCTACAGGGAATCCCACCCATCCAAACACGGCTGAGGAGGAGGAGGAGGAGGCCCCCTTTTCTCCAAGAACAAATTCAAAAGGCTATTATCTGAACTGTTGGCACTAAAAAGAGCAGTAAACACTCATCTCAATAAAATTCCTTAAATACAAAAATATTTAGTATGCCCAGTCTGGCTTCTCTCAGTTATTTTTTTGTTAAAGATTCAATGCAGAGTACAATTTACTTCTCCGTTAAAAAAAAATCTTTTTTCCATTCTGTTTTGGTTTGTGGGTTTTTGTTGTCATTTCTTCCTAAAGCGCTGTTTCCTCACATTTGCATCTCCCAGCCTTTTTAATGTGATATTCCATTTAAACTGCCTTTTAATTGTACGTGCTGCCTTGGCAGAACATGACTGATGTACTTGCGTTAATTAGGGCTCCAGTCAGCAGCCCGTGCCAGCTGGAAACTGAGAAACAAGCGTAAATTATTCTGTCATCAATCAGCTCGAAAATGTTTGAATCACTAATTAGTTTGCAATTTGGGTGACAGTTTATCTGACGCAGGCGGTGTCAGAAACTTCAGATCTTAGATGAATAATTTGCCAGGAACAAGCACAGATTCCCTGCTTTTAAATACATGAAGGTTTATCTGCACGTTGAAAGGTGGCTCAGCGGTCGTCATTAACTTCCAACTGGGACTATGTAAATCAGAAATCAGTGTGAGCCTCTTCAGGCCTTGGTGGCTTAACAGATGATATTTAGAGAAAGAAAGCCTCTTTTCTCTTCTTTTTTATATTAATAATTCATAAACTGATAGACAAGGATGTTTGGGCTTGAACAGCTTTAAAAAATCACAATGGTTTATTTTAAAAAGCAATCACCCCCCTTTTACATGAAAATTAGTTGTGCTGTATCTTGCTGTTTAACTGATTTATTCTCCTTTATTATCATGTGACTGGAATGTTAAATGAGAAGTGATTATTAGCCCTTGTCCTTTCAAGAAGGATCATTATTAGGATTTTATTAAATGGCAGACTTATGTTTCTGTTTAAAGAGAAAGGTATGTAGAGCAGGACTGGGAAAGATGGGGAGGAAATAATAAAAAAGAGAAAAGAGAAATTTTTGTCTAAAAGCATCATAAAAATCTGTTATTTGTCCAGTAACTCTTGCTAGGTGGCATTAGTGGTAAAGAATCGTCCTGACAATGCAGGAGACAGCGACGTGGGTTCAATTCTTGGGTTGGGAGACTCCCTGGAGTAGGAAATGGCAACCCACTTCAGTATTCTTGCCTGGAAAATTTCATGGACAGAGGAGCCTGGCGGGTCCTTGGGATCCTTGGGGTTGCAAACAGTAGGACATGAATGAGAATGCACATACATACATACAACGGATGCTCGTATGACCCCTGGTTATTTGAACTGAAGATCAGGCTTGCATTAACTGTTGCAATAATTCCCTGCATTAACTGTTGTTGGGAGAATATGTCATCCACGGGATACTTTAGGATTATGGTGTGATTTGGATCTGTAGCTCCATTATCCCTGCATTAATAGGCCATGTGCTGCTCTATGCGTAGATGATTGAGGCTAAAGGGAGTTGTCACCTTTCAAAAGTTATTAGCAGGAGGTCAATTCAGGCCATCCTATTAATTGTAATAGACCTAGAGAGTGGCAAAAGCAATACTGCCCACTTCTAGAGTGGAAAAGGGGAAGAGAGAAAAATGAATAAGTTGAGAGTATTCTGTGCCTTCCTCATAGCTGGTTGAGAGCTCAAAAACAGCTGTCTAGATGCAGAAGCAGTGGGATTTAAGGAATCCTCAACACAGGAGGGTGGGGGAGCATACAGACCAGTGCACAGCGCAGACTCCGCAGCCTGCTCTGTGCCGAGGCCGCAACAGCCAAGAAAGGAGA
Source organism: Neotragus pygmaeus (assembly GCA_006410875.1). Taxonomy (NCBI): domain Eukaryota; kingdom Metazoa; phylum Chordata; class Mammalia; order Artiodactyla; family Bovidae; genus Neotragus; species Neotragus pygmaeus. Next base: position 1,496,190 of record SJYV01042641.1, read on the forward strand.
GACAGGGTGAGAGAAGCAGAGCTAAAAACTTGGTGTGTCGCTTTTTCTCTCAGTGCAATGTCCTAATTTCTCTTGTTAAGAGGTTTCTTGATAATCTCCCATAGCGCAAAGCTTGGTCAATCAGGCCTCCTCCCAGAACTTTGGCTCATCATTTCACCTCTGAAACCATTTCTTGAGTTCAGGTGGGATGGTCTCTCTTTGGATCAGCAGATCTAGTTCTTAACCAGAAACCCATGTGGGTCTCTTCTCCTCCCTACCCACCTGCACCTCTACTTCAGGCCATTGCACTCATTCCCAAAGCACAGGTGGGAGTTAGGTTTGGCAAGGGCAATGATAGGAGCAAAAGCTAAGATGTCCAGAATGCCCACAGTGTGTTGAGAGGACGGTGGGGGAAAAAAGTCTGATTAATGAGTACTATTAAAAAACAACAACAACAACAACAAAAAAAAACCTAGTGTTTCAGTTTGGGGATGGAGTGTTTAGCCTGTAGGTAATGGGAAGTTATTCAAAATTTCCAATTATATATCTCCAAAATATAATGAAATTGATTAAGTGAAGGGTATAATGTGTACAATTGCAGTAATACTGTTTTCATTATATACCTTAAAATTGGCTTATTTGGAACAGAAGTGTCCTAAAATCATCTCTGTTCTTTTAAAGTTACTCATTCAATTAAAAGGGAATTTTAAGAAATTTTTTGTAAAAAAAAAATAATAATGACAAAACAAGCTAATGCCTGGGATAAAACATTAGCTAATCATATATCTAAACAAAGGACTAGTATCCAGAATATATAAAGAATTCTCAAAACTCAGGGGTTAAAAAAAAAAATCCAATTAGAAAATGAGTGAAAGACACAAACTGAAATTTCACTGAAGAGGATATACAGATGGCAAATAAATATATGAAAATATGTTCAGCACCATTAGCCACTGGGAAAACGCAAATTTAAAGCACAGTGAGATATCATAGAATGCTTAACACACAAAATAATGGTATCACCAAATGCTGGCAAAAATGCAGAGAATGAATCATCCATACACTGCTAGTAGAAATACAAAGTGGTTCAGCCACTTTGAAAGGGAATGTGGCATTTTTTTTGCAAAACTAAATATATCGTACAAGTCAGCAGTTGTACTCTTTGGCATACAGTCATGAGAAATGAAAACTTACATTTATGCAAATACTGTACATGAATGTGCATAGCAGCTTTCTTTGTAATAGCCAAAACTGAAAAAACTCCTATGTTCTTTCATGGGTGAGTGGTTAAACAGACTGATATATATCCATATTCTAGAACACTATTCAGCAATAAGAAAGGAACAAACCCTTCATACACGCAGCAACTTGGATATATCACAAGAAAATTTTGCTGAATCAAAAATAATCAACCCCCAAAAGTTACATACTGTACAATTATAGTTTATGTAACGTTCTTGAAACAACATAAGTGTAGAAATGGAAAACATATTGCTAGGTTTTAGGAGAGAACACAGGGAATGGGGTTGTAAAGGCAACACTAGAGATCTTTGTGATGATAGAACTGCTTCTGTTATCTTGACAGGTAGTGGTGGTTACATGACCTATTAATGCAGTAAAATTGAATAGAAAGAAATACACACACACACACACACACACGAGTACAAGTAAAACTGGGGACATACGAATGAGATGTGTCAGTTGTATCAATGTCGGTATCCTTGCTGTGATATGCACCATGGTTCTACATGGAAAAACTGAGTAAACAGCATGTGGGTCTCTCTGTATCGTTTCTTACAACTTCATGTGAATATTCAATTACCTTGAAATAAAAGGATTTATTAAAAAAATATATAGTCTGGAAAAAATACTGACAGTACCTCTGCTTAGAATTCTACAGAAACACAAGACCCATGTAGAATTTCTGCCATCATTTCAGAGGTGAGCACGGAAGTGGATATAATTCAGGAATCCAGATTGGTGGCACCTCTCCCATGCTGAACACGTGGCTTCTGAGGCCACTCTTGCGTTAGGAAAGTGGGGTCATCACCCCAGACACTGGAAGGAGAAGAGTCTGGAGGAGCACATAAGGCAGGTTTCATGAGCTAAGCTAGGAAATTATATATCCCACTTGCTAAACAAACAAACAGAAAAGTTCCTCAAAGCCCAGGAGGAGACTCCAGCATTATTTCAATCCTTCCCTTCCTCATTACTTCTAAGAAGAATGAAAATAGCCTTTCAAAATGAAAATATTGAAAATTATATTTCTAGAATCTTTGGGAAATGAAAGATGATGGTGCAGCTTACTACTGCCAATGAAAATGACATATCTTTAAATCTTGGTCACTTTTTTCAAATCATTTCACTGGCAAGCTATTCAGTCAAAATTCAAAATTGGCAAAACAATCCAGAGATAACCATATTAGCCTAGTAGTGCCTAAATTGCCTTTTATAGCCCTCAGCATCCCTGGAAAGAGAAATGGAAATCTACTCCAGTATTCTTGCCTGGAGAATCCCATGGACAGAGAAGCCTGGTGGGCTACAGTCCATGGGGACACAAAGAGTCGGACATGACTGAGCGACTTCACTTACTTACTTAAGCCTTTGAAAGGGTGGGACAGTAGACTGGTTAAGTTTTCTGTACGAAGGTAGAAGGGGAGTTGTGCTCAGAGTTTTTCAATAGATCTTTCCTAGGTAGACCATGACATGAAACTACCTTGGGGGAGCTAAGATGCATCATAAGAACTTTGACTGCCAGGAAGAATCTAAAAGAGTTTAGCCATTGCATACTTTATAGCCAGCCAGCTGGTTTATCCAATCATTCATTCAAACAGTGTGCACAAATGTGCAAGTACTACACTGGTGTGCTTGTGCTCAATCATGTCTGACTCTTTGTGACCCCATGGACTGTAGCCCTCCAGGCTCCTCTGTCCATGGAGTTCTCCAGGCAAGCATACTGGAATGGGTTGCCAATTCCTATGCCAGAGGATTTTCCCAACCCAGGGATCAAACCTGCATCTCTTGCATCTCCTGCACTGGCAGACAGATTCTTTACCTCTGTGCCACCTGGGGAAAGTACCACACTAGGTATTAGAGACTCAGTGGAGAGCAAGATTGATCCAATCTGTGCTCTGTGGAGTGTATCACACTTTCAAGAATTGAGCTGTTTTAAAGTTTTATTAGTGCTATGATAGGAGAAGTAGGGTTTACTTTAGAACACATAGCAGGAGTCTAGGCTTAATCATTGAAGGCTTCCTTGTGGAAAATTAAGCTAACTTGTGATGAGTAATTAACTAGGAGAAGAGGAGGGAAAAGAAGCAGAGATGTATATATTGGGTCAGTAATTCTTCCTTTATGAGGGCAGTGGTAACAGAAGTGGATAAGTTTGGGTGAACGCCTCAGGCTCCAATCAACCTAAAGAAATGGGAAGTTTGATAATGAAATTCAGTTTAGACCTCTTACAAAGGTAAATACAACTCCATAATGATGGTCAGGAATGGAGCGATTGCAGCAGTGAATAGGACAGCCTCCTTCCTCCATCCACTCCGCAGTGAGGTGGTTGTTGTTTAGTCGCTATGTCATGCCTGACACTTTTCGATCCCACAGACTCTAGTCTGCCAAGCTCCTATTCCCAAGGGATTTCCCAGGCAAGGATACTGGAGTAGGTTGCTGTTTCCTTCTCCAGGGCATCTTCCTGACCCAGGGATCAAACCCACGTCTCCTGCTTGGCAGGTGGATTCTTGGGAGTCCTCTTGGCAGAGGAATTCTGGGAAGCCGTCTCCTCATTGATTGAGAGGACAAAATACTCAGTTGTGTCTCCTTCTCTCCAAAGTCAGTTCTAACTTTTTAACTCATGTAGCAGCATGCTTCAACCTTCTAGAGAGTCTCTAAAATACTGATTTGCCACTGATATTAACTGTGCTATGGATTCAGTTATTCAATCTTGTTTCTTTGCCCTTACCCTAAAGCACTGCCTTCAACTGCATGGTCCAAGTTGGCTTATCCCTTGTCCCAGTGCAGCCAGCAAATATTGCAGAAGGGAGAAGAAAAGTAGGGGAACTCTTCCTAGGAACTGGCAGATATCCATCTTCATGCATTCTATTGCCCAGAATTTAGCCAGCTGCCCACATCCAACCCTAAGAAAGGGAGATAATGCCTTTGCTCTAGGTGGCTGTGTTCCTAGCTAAAATTAAAATTTTGATTAAACAATGAGATGAAGGGAAGTATGGATATTGGGATAAATATCATTCTCTGCCACACCATTTTCTTTAAATGTTATTGATCCTTCCAGTAAGAGTTTAAATGCAGTTCTAATTCAGACTAACCAGTTGTAAAGCCCCACTGATGCTGAAACACAAAGAAAAAAAATACTGTGTTATGAAAAGCTCTGATCGTTCATTTGATAGGGGCACATTATACCACATTATTTGGCTCTAGAAGTCTGTAAATTAAAGGAAAAGCTATCCTACCCACCAGCCATCTTAAATTTTACATTCAGAATTTCTATAGCTTTGGATTGTTGTTGTTGTTCAGTCACTCAGTTGTGTCTAACTTTATGACCCCATGAATTCTGCAGCACGCCAGGCTTCCCTGTCCTTCACTATCTCCCAGAGTTTGCTCAAACTCACGTCCACTGAGTCAGTGATGCCATTCAACCATCTCATCCTCTGTCATCCCTTCTCCTCTTGCCCTCAATCTCCCAGCATCGGGATCTTTTCCAGTGAGACAGCTCTTCATATTAGGTGGCCAAAGTATTGGAGCTTCAGCTTTGGGAAATGTGTCTAAAGTTAGGAAAACAGAAAACAATATTTTTGGCCTAGTGATATATACATCTTTTAAAAGACAGAGAGAATTATTGGCCTGCTCCTTTATTCTATCACAAACATCAGAGTATAGTAATTCCACCCTATAACCTAACCATATAGAACTATCTACATTCTATCTGCAGCTTCTAACCCCTCCAGACTCCTTGTAATTTTCTGGAGGGAAATTATAAAGCTGGTACTGCGCTGCTTTACTATTGATGCAGTTAACCCCCAGTTCAGCTCTAAACTCAGAATCTCAGTAGCTCAGAGACTGGGTTTCATTCTGATCTGTATGACTGCATCTTGCCTTGTTTCTCACTAGCCAAATATTTGCTTCAACCCCCATTTCTCTTGTAAATCAGTTATCATCTCATATTTTCTTTCTCCTGCATTTCTTTCTTGTCCCACTTTCTATTTATAGCATCCCAATAACTGGATTCATTCATTCTTTAAATNGTGCTGCGATTCATGGGGTCGCAAAGAGTCAGATACAACTGAGTGACTGAACTGAACTGAACTGACAAATACTAATCTGCATGCATATTCTAGTGAGTGGCTTTAAATCTGTAGCTTAATTGTGATGAAAGAAACAAGGTCTACTTATTTTCTAGTAAGGAGAAGAAAAGAAAAAACAATACCTCATTCATCAACTCCAAGTCTCAAAAGTTACGTGATCTGTGTGAACAGCTTTAGTTCATAACAGATAAGTAAACATTAGGTCATCAGCTTATAGTAGCTAACAGAGACATTAGGTCTACCTAACAAAGAGGTTCAGATACAAAAGACCTAAACAATACCATCCTTTGTTCACCTCAGATACATGGGACACAGTAAATACTTGTAGTTATCACATAAAGCTAAATAATTGATAGTGTAGAATTCTAACATTAAATAAGCTGTTATATGTGTCCTGCTTTTCTTGAAGAAAGTGATATGTATTTCTTTAGAGCGAATAAAATATGTGATAGAAATATAAACAATGTCTTTAGTTTCTGACTTGTTTTCTACTTTGCTTGTAATTCACAACAGTTTCAGTTTCTCTATCAATACATGGGCAATTCCCCCAACATTCTGACCTCTCAGTTTGTCATCTTCCTGAAATCTAGTTACTGTGATTTCTGTACCATTAAAGTTGCTCACTGATGAAGCCACACTTGGAGTCCAGTATTCACTCAAAATTCTCTCTATTTCTCCCACCAGCACCTCCTTGATTTCTGTCTTGTTCACTCTCTCAGACTCAAAAAATGTCCAATTCCTTGAAATTTACCAATTATTTTGCTTATGAATCTCATTTTGACCTCATGTTTCTATACACATCCTCACTCTTTGATCATTCACCATTTTGTCCATTTCTACTACTGGGCAAAAGAATTACAGAAATGTCGAGAAACTTTGCTAAGCTAACTTCAACCAAACCTTCATTGCTTAATGTCTCATTTCAGAGGATTACAACTCCCTCAAGAATTTTTCCATTTTCACATTCTTCAGACCCTCACCTCCCCCTGAGATTCACTCTCGCCACCCAGAAAATGCCACACCTGCCACTTTTAAGAAAGGTCAAAGCCTCTGTGGTCAGGCCAGCCTGGAACCTTCTCCCAGTAGCTGTGTGACCATGAGGGAGAGAGTTCACTTCCTGTGGCCTCGGGCCTATTATGAGGATGAAACAAAAGATGTTTGTGAGAACACATCAGCCAGCACCTGGCAGATGGTCAAAGCCCAGTAAGTGTGGATAGAGCCCCAAAGTTGAATATCAAACAGCTGCCTACGTTGCCTTTGCTTAAGTCTGGCCCAAGCAGGGTTTCTCACATTGAGACTCAACTCTCTATGAGTCAGAGGGATAAAAGGAGGTGATGAGACCCAGCCATTCAAGCTGACTTGAGGAGCCTCATCTTATTCCTTTCTTTTCTTTTCCTGGCCTCTTTCTAAGAGGAGTAGATCTGTGATTTATAAAAACCACTGAAGAGATAGAAGACAAGCATGTGAGGTGAAAGCAGGAGAGGACGGATCTGGGTCCGTCAAGACTGGTTAAGTTTTTTGAGTTCACTTGTGGGAACTAGAATGCAGAATTGCATGTCAGCCTGTCCAAATAGAATAGACTATATGTACAAGGTACTGATTTGCAGCTAGGGCCAAACTGAGGCCCAGCGAGGCTTCAAAAGTTGGCTTTGGTGATGCCTTCCCACTTCTCTTTGATGGTCCCCATTGCCAGTGGGCCCCATCATGCTCTCCTCCCTACACCAGCCTAGTGTTTTATCCAGGCCTCCCTTGGGATTTCCCTTGTGGCTCAGATAGCAAAGAATCTGCCTGCAATGCAGGAGACCTGGGTTTAATCCTTGGGTTGGGAAGATCCCCTGGAGAAAGGATAGGTATTCTATCCTAGTATCCTTGCCTGGACACCCCATGAACAGAGGATCCTGGTGAGCTGCAGTCCATGGGATCCCAAAGAGTTAGATACGACTGAGCGACTAATATTTTCTCTCTTTCCCCTCCCTGGCCAATCCATGGACCTACTGTTGTTGTTGTTGCTGTTGCTTAGTTGCTAAGTCGTGTTCAACTCTTTTGTGACCCCATGGACTGTAGCCAACCATGGATCTCTACTTCCTTTCAAAATATAGCTGTCCTGTGTTCCAGTCCCTAGGGGCTGAGTGACAGCCACCTTCTCTAAGAAGGAAATTTTAAGTTACACACATATTTATGAATATTGACTCTTTGTCCTTTTCCAGCTAACATACATTCTTGTTATCCCAAAACTGGGGCTCTAATACTGAGAATTTCGGACATTTTGACAGAGCTTGAGGAGGCATTTTCAGACCTTCAATACTTTGTGGTCCCACCATGGAGATGACCGTCTTTATATTAATAGTTTACACGAAAGTTCAATCTGCAGTAAACAGCCCATAAATAGCAAAAACTACAGCTACTGAATCAAAGTGAAATGAGCTGCTTGAGTAGTCTGGGGGTTAATGAATGTTCTGACTCAGGTAGACTGGTTTAGTGAGCAGCAGGTGCCATGGACCAAACTGGAACTCACTGCCCTTTCTAAATCAGTTGGGTTACTTTATGGGGAGAAAACATGAGGTCTGCAATGTACTAGGTGCCATGTAATTTTTTTTTAATCCCTCAGAAAATAGAAGTCCTTATCCCAAATAGAGGAAGAGTCCAATGGTGGTAATGTCCTGATACTACTTAATTAAAATAGTATTTATGGGGCCCATAACATGCACCCCAGGTGCATAATAACTCACTCACTGCTCACAATAACCCTCTGAAGCAGGTCTTATTACTAGCTCCCCTTTACAGAAACACACCTAGCGGGGCACACCTGACAAGAGCGTGTGCTGCCTCATTAGGCTCCCAGAGCCGTCTGTGAGATGCACGGCATTATCTATTCATTTTGCAAAGAGGCAAATCGAGTGCAATAAAAGTGCTGTAAGAGGTGGCAGGTAAAGGTTACACAGATTTGGTGCCAAGTCTCTGGGCTCTGAAGCCTGTCTCTTCTCATCGCCTCAGGCTGCCTGATCTCCTAAAGCCACCTCTTCTCCTCCCACAAAAGTGGCAACTGACAACTGAATGGATTCTTGTCAACAGACGCACACAACGGATAAGCTCAGGCATCTTGGCAGGTCTCCCCTGTGCATTATGGTCTCAGCGAGGAGGGCTATAAAACAGGGACAGAATGAAAGGAGTTATGAGTACTAAAAGGCTATAAAATCTCCTTGGATTTGGTTTCTAACAAATCAAATGTAGAGGAAAAGCCATCCTGTTGATCCCTGAGCTCTGCAGAGCTGGCCTAATTCTGAGTTCTTTCTGAAAGCTTTAGCACTTTGCAACACAAAACTCTACTATTCCTGTTTTTAGGGGGCAGTTGTTTTGCGTGGGGCAGTGTTGAAACTTGTCCATAGTTCTTGATTAGGACCTGGATTCTGGACTCCATTCAGTCACTCAGTCATGTCCTACTCTTTGCGACCCCATAATCTACAGCATGCCAGGCTTCCCTGTCCATCACCAACTCCTGGAGCCTACTCAGACTCATGTCCATTGAGTCAGTGATGCCATCCAACAATTCATCTTCTGTCGTCCCCTTCTCATCCTGCCTTCAATCTTGCCCAGCATCAGTGTCTTTTCCAATAAGGCAATTCTTCCCATCAGGTGGCCAAAGTATTGGACTTTCAGCTTCAATATCAGTCCTTCCAGTGAATATTCAGGACTGATTTCCTTTAGGGTGGACTGGTTGGATCTCCTTGTAGCCCAAGGGACGCTCAAGAGTCTTCTCCAACACCACAGTTTAAAAGCATCAATTCTTCAGTGCTCAGCTTTCCTTATAGTTCAGCTCTCACATTCATACATGACTACTAGAAAAGCCATAGCCTTGACTAGATGGACTTTTCTCGGCAAAGTAATGTCCCTGCTTTTCACTATGCTGTCTAGGTTGGTCATAACTTTTCTTCCAAGGAAGAAGCATCTTTTCATTTCATGGAAGCCATCATCATCTGCAGTGATTTTGGAGCCCAAGAAAATAAAGTCTGTCACGTTTCCATTGTTTCTCCATCTATTTGCCATGAAGTGATGGAACCAAATGCCATAATCTTAGTTTTCTGAATGTTGAGTTTTAAGCCAGCTCTTTCACTCTCTTCTTTCACTTTCATCAAGAGGCTCTTTAGTTCTTCTTCACTTTCTGCCATAAGGGTGGTGTTATCTGTGTATCCGATATTTCTCCTGGCAATCTGGATTCCAGCTTGTGCTTCATCCAGCCCAGCATTTAGTATGATGTACTCTGCATATAAGTTAAACAAGAAAGATGACAATATACAGCTTTGATGTACTCCTTTCCCAATTTGGAACCAGTCTGTGGTTCCACATCCAGTTCTAAATATTGCTTCTCGACCTGCATACAGATTTCTCGGGAGGCAGGACAGGTGGTCTGGTATTCCCATCTCTTTAAGAATCTTGCACAGTTTGTTGTGATCCACACAGTCAAAGGCTTTGGCATAGTCAATAAAGCAGAAGTAGAAGTTTCCTGGAACTCTCTTGCTTTTTTGATAATCCTACAGATGTTGGCAATTTGATCTCTGGTTCCTCTGCCTTTGCTAAAACCAGCTTGAACATCAGGGAGTTCACAGTTCAGGTATTGTTGAAGCCTGGCTTGGAGAATTTTGAGCATTACTTTGCTAGCGTGTGAGATGAGGGCAATTGTGCAGTAGTTTGAGCATTCTTTGGCATTGCCTTTCTTTGGGATTGGAATGAAAACTGACCTTTTCCAGTCCTGCAGCCACTGCTGCATTTTCCAAATTTGCTGGCATATTGAGTGCAGCACTTTAACACCATCATATTTTAGAATTCCGTCTGAATTCTGTCTGGAATTCTGTCTGGATTCTGGATTGTCTATGAGGAAGTCTCTCTCCCCATACATTGAAAGAATGCTTGTATCCCTTCTCCAGTCCACCTCACAGAAGAGTGACTTCTGGCATTGAAACCAATCCTTGGTAACTTATGTTAACGTCCTGCAGTGGTGTGATAAGGAATGGAAGAAGAAGAAAGGAATGTTGTAGATGATCGTGAAGGATGTGGCCACTTGGGCAATAGAGAATATTCAGATGAGTTGGAGAGAAATAAAAAAACAGTGTAACATGTATCCATTTGGCAATTAAGATAAGCATTTTACTCTGCAAAGGAAAGCTTTATAAATATTTGGATTCACTTACTTTGTTAAGCGTTTGCTATTTATATAGTATTGAAGATATTCCAAACATATAGTAGGGACTCAGTAAATTCCTGTTAAAGGATTGGATTAATACAGATACTAAAAGGGGACAATGCCATCTCTAAAATTTATTTTTTTAAAAAAAAGGATAGACAATAAAATATTTTTACATTCATGATTTTACTTTATATGTTGGGGAAAGCTTCTTTTAAAATACTTATTTCCTCTCACCACTGCTTTTGTAGCCTTGCTTCCCTTATGAATAATGCTAGTACATTATATGGAAGCTCCATGTTGTTAAATACACTTTATTAAGATCATGACTGCTGACTTCTTGGGGTTTTCTTTCCTCCAAATTGAAAATGTTAGTTAGCATTGGTTGTTCTATGACAGTAAGAACAGGTGAAAAAGGGGACGATGGTCCACTGGTCTGTCTGTTCTCTTGACCCTGCAGCCCCTGATGAATGAATTAACCAAAACCAGCCATGGGAATATTGTTTGTTGCACATTCTGTTTCTGTTTTTTTTAATGTTTGGTTTATGTCTTTTTAGTAAATGTGCTATTCATTTACTTTTGCTGTACTGGATCTTTGTTGCTGCACACGACATTTCTCTAGTTGCAGTGGCGGGGGGGGTGGGATACTCTCTAATTGCATTGTACAGGCTTCTGATTGTGGTGGTTTCTCTTGTTGTGGAGCACACGCTCTAGATAACAGACTCAGTAGTTGTGTCTCATGGGCTTAGTTTCCCAGCAGCACGTGGAATCTTCCGAGACCAGGGATCAAACCTCTGTCCTCTGAACTGGCAGGTGGATGCTTAGCCACTGGATCACCAGGGAAGTCTCTGTTAAGGTTTTTATATAAAGGGTGCTATCAGACTGCACTGCAAAACTGAGGTTGGATTGATCCCCAACTAGGGGTTATCAGGAGTAGAGAGGAACCTGCTTAAATGGAGTGCATTCAGGAGGAAGGCAGAGTGGATGGTGGCAGCTGGGGCTTTTAGTAACAAGGAGATTGCATAGAAAGCATCTTGCATAGGAAGTCAGCCAGAAAGAAACAGTAAAATTAGGGCAGAAACCACAGCCTGGGATAGAGTGAAGGGAAGTATGGAAGCAACAGTCAGAGATCAATCACAGGAATTCTGGGTAACATGGAGGTCTTCAGAGGCTCCAATGGGGGTGAAGGGTGTAATGAGTGGCGTTCAGTTCAGTTCAGTTCAGTCGCTCAGTCGTGTCCAACTCCTTGCTACCCCATGAATCACAGCACGGCAGGCTTCCCTGTTCATTACCATCTCTTGGAGTTCACTCAGACTCACATCCATTGAGTCTGTGATGCCATCCAGCCATCTCATCCTCGGTCGTCCCCTTCTCCTCCTGCCCCCAATCCCTCCCAGCATCAAAGTCTTTTCCAATGAGTCAACTCTTCACATGAGGTGGCCAAAGTACTGGAGTTGCAGCTTTAGCATCATTCCTTCCAAAGANCCAAAATAAAGTCTGACACTGTTTCCACTGTTTCCTCATCTGTTTCCCATGAAGTGATGGGACGGGATGCCATGATCTTCATTTTCTGAATGTTGAGCTTTAAGCCAACTTTTTCACTCTCCACTTTCACTTTCATCAAGAGGTTTTTTAGCTCCTCTTCACTTTCTGCCATAAGGGTGGTGTCATCTGCATATCTGAGGTTATTGATATTTCTCCCAGAAATGTTGCTTCCAGCTTGTGCTTCATCCAGCCCAGTGTTTCTCATGATGTACTCTGCATATAAGTTAAATAAGCAGGGTAACAATATACAGTTTTGATGTATTCCTTTCCCTATTTGGAAATAGTCTGTTGCTCCATGTCCAGTTCTAACTGTTACTTCCTGACCTGCATACAGATTTCTCAAGATACCAAGGGAACATTTTATGCAAAGATGGGCTCAATAAAGATGGAAATGGTATGGATCTAACAGAAGCAGAAGATATTAAGAAGAGGTGGCAAGAATACACAGAAGAACTATACAAAAAAAGATCTTCATGACCCAGATAATCACAATGGTATGATCACTCACCTAGAGCCAGACTTTCTGGAATGCAAAGTCAAGTAGACCTTGGAAAGCATCACTACGAACAAAGTTAGGGGAGGTGATGAAATTCCAGCTTAGCTATTTCAAATCCTTAGAGATGATGCCGTGAAAGTGCTGTACTCAATATGCCAGCAAATTTGAAAAATGCAGCAGTGGCCACAGGACTGGAAAAGGTCTGTTTTCATTCTGATCCCAAAGAAAGGCAGTGCCAAAGAATTCTCAAACTACCACACAATTGCACTCATCTCACACACTAGTAATGTTCAAAAATCTCCAAGCCAAGCTTCAGCAGTATGTGAACAGTGAACTTCCAGATGTTCAAGCTGGTTTTAGAAAAGGCAGAGGAACCAGAGATCAAATTGCCAACATCTGTTGGATCATTGAAAAAGAAAGAGAGTTCCAGAAAAACATCTATTTTTGCTTTATTGACTATGTCAAAGCCTTTGACTGTGTGGATCTCACCAGGCATCCAAGAAAAGTAAGCACCAGTGACATAGACAGCATAGATGTCCTGTGAGGATGCGTCAGCGCTGGTGAGCTAATTGGTATGTCTTTTTTTTTTTTTTTTTTTTTTGCTAGGACAAGCTAAGACTATTAAACTTTGCAGGCTCAGAGATAGGAGATAGTCAAGGCCTTAGGCTTGACCATGGCCTGGCATCCCCTGGTTGATTCTGGTAAAGAAGGTGAAAGTCTGGGGCATATTAGGGGCTGGATAATGTAAATAATTGAAGGCTCAGGGTTCTTCATTGAACATGAAGTTACTAAATCCATACTATTGCCAACCATTGTGCCATGTTCTAAAGGCTTCAGTTATTGGCAGAAGAGAAACAGTCCCTCTTATGTGGAGTTTACAGGTAAAAATCAATTACAAATACAGAGTGAAAAGTACTGTAAGGGTGGTGATCCAAGAGTTGATAGAAACAGAAGGGTCCCTTGTCTAATCTTGGGAGTCAAAGAATATTTCCAAGAAGTGACACCTAAACTGAGACCTGGGGATAACGAGCAGTTTAGCAGATAAAAGGGTGAGTAGGGTGTTAGAACAGAAGACTCAAGTGTAGGGTGGGAAGGCTACAGTGGAGAGTGGAAAGTTAATCCAGTTTTGTTGGTATGGAATATATTCAGAGACCTGACTAGAAAGATACTCAAAGACCAAAGAATGAGGCACTTTCTAAGAATGTTAAAGAGGATGTTTATCCATGCATCTCAACCCAGTCCAAAGTGTTTACGCTTACGATATGAAACGTAGAAATCATACCCTATATTGTATTAAGACAGCTTGAGTTTTAGGGTTGAGAAGGGCTAATTTAGATCCTGGCTCTGCCACATACTTGGTAAAAGTGGTGATTGCTCACACTCTCTGAGCCTCGGTCCCCCTCCCTCCCCCACCTCCCCCGTGAATGGGGATTCTTTTTCAACATCGCATAGTTATTTTTGGAATTAGAGTGTTTCTTATGTGAAAAGAGCAGTCCCATCCATTTAGGGAGAAACATTCAGTAACTGGAAATAATGATTCATTCAGATTTCTTTTACTCTCCTTGATATCTTATGACACTATTTTATGTCTTGATGATCTCAGTAAGAAAGCACAATGGCTACAGCATTGATACAGAAGATAAATTTGAAGCCTCATTTCCAATGTGCCACTAACAGTGTTAGCTGAGGTCCAGAATAAAGTGGTTTCCATCTGTTAAACAGGGGCAATAACACTTGATTCCTCACTTCCAGGCATGTTGTAAAGTTTAATTAGATGTTAGCTATAAAGTACCGTGAACTTCTCAGAGAAAGGCAGCATATAAATACAAGTTACAGAGCTCTTATTATTCATCTTTCTTCTCTGATTTATCTAGAAGCCAGCCTCCAGTAACTCAGAACTTAAGCATTTTATCCCCAGATATTCCTGATCTTTCTTAGAGGAAGAGTTAGGCTTTTGTTCTTTTTTCCTCCCTCTCTAAATGTCTGATGCTCTGAATTTCACTCAGCCTCTCTCTGCTCACTCATTTACATCATCTGATGGATTGCCTTCACTCACCCTGTGTGCTTTGATCGGATGACCACAGAGACAGCTTTGATTGGATGACCACAGAGACAGCTTTGATTGGATGACCACAGAGACAGCTTGATCTTCCTGAGTACTCTCTTGAACTTTCAACTTTAAGTTTCAATAGGCACCAGTGGGATTCTAATCAAGGCAAGGGAGACTATTGATTGTTTGGCTCTATCATGAATGCACGATTCTCTAAATCTTTTCTATTCCATTGGTTTGAAAGTAATTGGTAAGTCGTTAAGATTGAGACCACACCCTTCTAAAGTGAAGGCGAATTTCTAACTTGGTCAGGTCACTTGTGGCTTAGCACCTTAAGACTTTTTCTGCCCAGTTTTATTTTTCATATATCATTAAACAAGACAGATGTTATCACCTGCTTTTTCTATGAGTGGGGTTTCCACAGACAGAACTAAAAGCAATGTAGTCTTACAGAACTGTTAAAACCTATGAATAGGTTCCAATTCCTTTTCTCCTCAAATGAAATTCATTGTTTTTGTACAAACTGCAAAACAGGAACTAATGTTATTAACACTTAATGGGGAATTGTGAATTTTAATGAAAACCCACAATTGAATTTTTCAAGGTTGGACTCAAGTATTAATCTCTCTGGTGTTTTCAGGATTTACAGCAGATACTGCATGTGTCACAGACTACAACAATATTGGATAAATAGACAAAATTTGGGGGGGAGTGGAAAGGGATCAGACCATTTCATTGTATCCTAGAAAGGTAGAAAAAAAAATCACTAAATCAATATTTGGATGTGATTTCTACCAGAATTTAGCTGGGACACAGCAAATATGATCTAGTTCTAGAGAGCAGGATAGATGGAGGGGTCAAGGAGAAGAGAAGCTTGCAAAAGTTTGCAATTGTATCCATATTATTTAACTTAAAAAGATCTAAAGCAAATAAGGCA
The DNA here is from genome assembly GCA_006410875.1 of Neotragus pygmaeus. Lineage (NCBI taxonomy): Eukaryota > Metazoa > Chordata > Mammalia > Artiodactyla > Bovidae > Neotragus > Neotragus pygmaeus. The sequence continues at coordinate 1,511,697 of SJYV01042641.1, forward strand.
AAATGCTAAGATTTTATAAGTGGCAAATGCACGGCTATTCTTTGTACTGTTTTTATTCTTGTGTAGAAGTTTAGCATAAAAATATAATATTGCAATAACAGCACTACTTGCAATACTTGTAATTTTGAAAAAGAATAGAACCATGCATATAAATTGGTTTCCCCCTTATGGAAGCTTCAGGGCTCTAGTCAAGGACCTTGCACACTTCTTTTACTGGTAAGATGTTACTAATGAAAAGCTGACACTGAACTTGGAAATGGAAACCTTCACGTGGTTTTGAGAGTGCCATTTATGAATTAGTTCTAAAATTCTTTACAACTAAATGCAGAAATTTACATTTGTCCTTGTTACGCTTCATCTTAAGGGCCCACAAATCTAACCTATTGAGATATTTCTTTTAAAGGCATTTATTGTTTTTATAAAGTCTATACACATATATGTTTTAAAAATAAGCAATATAGAAAAGCAAGAAATTGCTGAAAATTTTACACCCTCCGGAAATAGATGCATTGTTCATCTCTATTTTCATTCACAAATTAAAAGATAAGGAATATTTAAATGGAAAGAATGCTTTCATTGAGTTTAAACATATTTTCATTTAAAATACATTTTTTAAGATAATTGTAACAGAAATCTAATGTGGAAACTGAAGCAATTGATAAACTTTGGATAAGTGAGTCTTTTCCACAAAAGATATTAATTCTATACTAAACACTCTAGCTTAAAGAGTAGATTATAGAGTTCTGGGTTCTGGTCTGGAGTGTAAGTAATTTAGAAGTCTTCTACATCCTAACAAGCCTAACTGAAAAAATCAACAATTCTTAGATCTGTCAGAGAAGTCACAGAGCAAATTACAGCCCCCAAAATTAAAGGGACAGGTAACTTGTGGGAGCAAAAACCTAGACACCAGAAACTTCTGTAGGTAACAGTACTTGGGTAAAAAATTCGTAACTGTGACTGACAAATTCCTGGAGGTTCAGTGTAAATACATCTGAGAGATGAAAACTCCAGGAGGACCAAGTCAGAGTGCACCTCACACTTTCTTAAATTTTACTCCTGGGAGTTCTACCAGTTTCTCATGGTAAAGATCAGGGAAAAATCCCCTTTGGTTTCTCTCAGAGAGGGAAGAGGAAAACTGACCATTTTGAAACACACCAGAACATTGTGTTCTTAGCAAAATCTGCCCTCAGGAGAAATGCCTTTGATTGCCTTTGAAATGCCTTAACAGAGAAAAAATAACTCTGAGCTTGAGAACATGTCAAGAAACTTCTAAACTTGTTTAGAAGAACATGTTTAGAAACTTACAAAAATACATAGCAAAGAGAAAGAAAAAAAAAAGACTGGAGAACAGAATATCTAGGAACCGTGAGATACAATGCTAAAGATACAATATAGAAAAAAGGAATGGAACAGAAGAAATATTTGAAGCAATGGGTGATAATAATGAGCAGTGTTCTCCCCAAGTTGAAGTCAAATACCATACCAAAAGTTCAGAAAATACCAAATAAAATAAATTCCACCCTGCCCAAACACACACACACACACACAATCAAACAAAAAGACTACATCTACACATATCAATTTTTAGCTTCAGAAAACCAAAGATAAATTTTAAAATCCACCCCCCCAAAAAACAGCATATCTACAGAAGAACCAATATAAGAATACATCTGACTTCTCCTCAGAAACTATGCAAACAAGATGAGAGTGGAGTGAAATATTTAAATTAAGAGGAAAAGCCCATCAGAACTCTATACTTTGTGAAATGACTCTTCAAAAGTGAAGAATTAAAGACTTTCTCAGACAAACAGAAATTGAAGAAATTTGTTACCAGTACACCTTCCTTGAAAGAAATGTTACAAGAAGTTTGTCAGGGAGAAGGAAGGCGGTATTGGTCAAAAACTGTTATCTACATAAAGAAATTAAAAGCACTGAGTAAGTAAAGTAAAGGTAAAATTAAAACTTTTCTTGCTCTTAATTGTCTAACAAGTAAGTTTATTCAAACTAATAACAACAATGTATTGTATTTAATTATATATGCTTTTTATGGCATACTTCTGTAGGCTTATATAGTAGTAAAATAAATGACAGTGATGATATAGGGAATGGAAAGGAGAAATTCAAAATATTTTGTTATTATAAAGTATTGGCACTTCTGTGAAGTAGTATAGTGTTATCTGAAAGTGAACTTGGATTACTTGTATAAGTATATTGCAAAGGCCCAAAATAGCCAACTCAGTATGGAAGAAGAGCAAAATCAGAGGACTGATGCAGCCTAACTTCAAGAATTACTACAAAGCTATGGTATTAAAATGTGTAGCATTGGTTAAACATATATATATAATATATGCACATACACACACACACGCACACAAATAGATCCATGGGCCAGGATATATAATGCAGAAACAGACTCACATAGATATAGCTGGATGATCTTTGAGAAAAGAGCTCTATGAAAGACAGTCTCAAGAGAATGAGAAGACAAACCACAAACTAAAAGAAAATATTGGCAAAAGGCATTTACGAGAAAGGACTGTTATCAAAACATACAAAGAACTCTCAGAATTCACCAATAATAAAATGAACAGCCTGATTTTAAAAATGGGCAAAAAACCTGAACAGATGCCTCACTGAAGAAGCTATATAGGTGATAAATAAGTATATTTAAAGATACTCAACATAATTTATCATTAAGAAATTGTTAGATTGCAATGAAGTATTGGGCTTCCCTCATAGCTCAGTTGGTAAAGAATCCAACTGCAATGCAGGAGACCCCATTCGATTCCTGGGCATGGAAGATCTGCTGGAGAAGGGATAGGCAACCTACTCCATTATTCTTGGGCTTCCCTTGTGGCTCAGCTGGTAAAGAATCCACCTGCAATGTGGGAGACCTGGGTTCCATCCCTGGGTTGGGAAGATCCTCTGGAGAACGGAAAGGCTACCCACTCCCATATTTTGGCCTGGAGAATTCAATGGACTGTATAGTCCATGGGGTCACAAAGAGTTGGACACAACTGAGTGACATTCACTTTCACATCCCTATGAAAGGGCTCCCCAGGTAAAGCTAGTGGTAAAGAATCTGCGGGCCAGTGCAGGAGATACAAGAGACATGGGTTCAATCCTTGGGTCGGGAAGATATCCTTGGAGTAGGAAATGGCAACCCATTCCATTATCCCTGCCTGGAAAACTCCATGGACAGCGGAGCGTAGCGGCTACAGTCCACAGGTTGTGAAGAGTTGGACACGGCTGAGCACAAATACCCATACCTATGAAAATGATCAAAATCCAAGATAGTGACAGTACCAAATACTGGTAAGGATGGGAGTAACAAGAATTCTCATTCGTTGCTGGTGGGGATGCGAAATAGTAGAGCCACTGTAGAAGACAGTTTGGAATTTTGCTACAAAACTAAACATACTCATAGGATTCAATAATCATGCATCTTTGCATTTACCTAAGTGAGTTGAAAACTATGCCCACATAAAAGCCTGCATGTGGACGCTTACAGAAGCCTTATCTGTAATTGCCAAAGCCTAAAAACAACCAAGATACCCTTTTTTTAGGTGAATGGATAAACTGTGGTGTATCTAGAAATGGAATATTATTCAGCATTAAGTGAGCTATAACACCAGAAATATGTAGGAATCTTAAATGTCTGTTATTATTTCAGTGCTATAGATTGAACAGAAGTATCCCCCTAAAGTTCACATTTGAAATCCTAGCTCCCAAGGTGATGGTTATTAGGAGGTGAGGGTCTTTGGAGGTGATTAAGTCATGAAGGTGCAGTCTTCCTGAATGGGATTAGTACCCTTATAAAAGAGTCCAAGAGTTACCGGCCTCCTTCCCCTACTCAAGTATAGGACAGAAAAGACCAAGAAATGTGTTCTTATTGAACATCAAATCTCTAGACTTTGATCTTGTACTTCCCAGCCTCCATAACTGTGAGAAATAAATATTTGTTATTTATAAGCCCACATTTTAAGGTATTTTTGTTGTTGTTGTTACAGCAATGCAAACAGACTAACACATTAAGTAAAAGAAAATAATCTGAAAAGACTACATACTCTATGTTTCCATTTATATGGCATTCTAGAAAAGGCAAAACTATGAAGACAATAAAGAGATCACTGTTTACAAAGAATTTGGGAAGGGAGGAAGAGAGGAATAAGCAGAGCACAGAAGATTTTTTAGGGCAGTTACACTATTGTGTGTGATACTATTATGATGGATACGTGTTACCATACATTTGTTAAAACAGTAGAATGTACAACAAAGGAGTGAACCCTAATGTAAACTGTGGACTTTGGGTGATACTGATGTGTCAGTTTAGGGTCATCCATCAGGTGAGGATGTTGATAGTTGCAGAGGTTACATTAGCGTAAGAGCAGGAGGTATATGGACTGAGATTTTTCTTTCTTCAGACTTCAACTGGAACATCAGCTCTTTCTGGGTCTTGAATCTACTGGTTTTCAGGCTAGGACCACATTGTTAGCTCANGCACACACACACATACATGCATGCACATATATACACATTCACACACGTAATTTCAGTCTGTGATCCCTGACATGAAAGCCCTATGTTTAGCCCGAGACTGCCCTGTTCCAGGGCTCTGAGCCCAGGGCCCCAGGCTTGTCTGTGGAGCAGTGGGGTCATGCGGATGCTGGGGTGCCCAGACCGGAAGCTTCTCATCCTGGGGTGGCTTTGGAACCAGAGAGCTGTGGGTCCTTGTCCCAAGGCCATGCAGAGTGGGCATCCAGGGCTGCCTCCTGGGCCAGGATGGAAGCAGATCCCCGTGTGGGGTCAGAGGGGCTTGGCCAGCTCTTCCTGAGCCCACTGGGGCCAGTGGCTCTTCTAGTTCTCCCCCGCCCCCTTGGCGGCATCCATGAGGAGTATGACTTGTTATGTGGTGACTCCTTAGCGGGTGGAGGGCAGGGGAGGAGGGCAGGTGTGTCAGACCCTCAGGAGGGGACTTGTGGGACTTGAAAACCCCCCAGCCTCTGGTTCTGGTCCATCCCTGCCTGTGGCCAGTATTCCACTTTCACCTCCAGGACATTAAGTACATTGTTAACTACTTACTTCATTTCAGTAAATCGATTGTCCAGTTTCTTCAATTATAGAACATAATAAATGCTCAATGAAGAACAAGCAGAAAAAAAATTTAAAAACCACAAAAAGAAAATCAAACTCCCTTATCTCAACCCCTCAGAGGCAACTTCTAAATTCCCTTCCAGACAGTTTTTGAAGTATATGTATTTTTTTTTCATAATTGAGACTATATGTATATACAGTTTTTTAAATCTCTTGTTTTACAAATTAACAGAATAAGTAGTTCTCAAAACTTTTAAGATTTTGATATTTCCATTGGACAGTATCACCTGGAGATTCCTCAATGGGCTTAATCATTTTCCTATTGTTGAACACTTAATTGCTGCCACTTGTTTTGGAGTGATAAATAATTGCACATTAATCTTTGCCTGTAACTCTGTTACCTTTCNTCGTTTCTTACATAATAGTATATATGCTTCAATGCCATTCTCCCAGATCATCCCGCCCTCTCCTACTCCCTCTGAGGCCAAAAGTCCATTCTCTATGTCTGTGTCCTTTTGTTGTCTCACATACAGGGTCATCATTACTATCTTTCTAAATTCCATATATATGTGTCAGTATGCTGTATTGGTGTTTTTCTTTCTGGCTTACTTCACTCTGTATAATAGGCTCCAGTTTCATCCATCTCATTAGAACTGATTCAAATTTATTCTTTTTAACCGTTATCTGCTCTGAGAGCTCTTGAATCAGTCTGCCCTAGAGCACCTCCTTGCCTGGTCCACTATCGACTCTCCATCACACACATGAACTTTTATGGAACACTTATCACCATTGATTTTGTTTTTCACGGCACTGACTGCTTTTGGGTTTCCTCAAAGCCAAGTGCTCCAGGAGGGAGCCTGTTTAACTTGTCTTTCTAGTCTGTCTGAATTAAAGAATAAACCAACAAATAAATTCGAGGAAGGAAAACAACTAAAATGAAGCTTCCTAATACAACAACATGTATAAAATTTCGGCCATTAAAAAAAATCAATTTATTTGTTTTAATTGACCATTTTTTAAAACTTTTTCTTCACAGCATCAACTAGCGCTGCCTATGGAACTGTACTGACCTGCTGCCTAAATATTCAATAGTCAACATCTTGACACCTCTCTCTTCATTGCATTACTCCCCGAGGCCTGTTGATTCTTGCATCTAATTATTTCAACCTTTTGTCCTAATCCCATTTCTCAACACCAGCTCCAGTCCTCCCAGTCAGTACTCGGACTCTTCTGTGGATCACGGCAAAGGCTTCTTAACTATTCCCTCACTGCCGGTCTCCACATATTCTATTCCAGACAGATGCATCTTCTAAGGTTACTTTTAACCTATCAACTCACTTAAAAAAAAAAAAAATCCTTTGTCCTGTCTTAGCACAGTAGGTCCAAACTTCTCCAAAACCAAATTATATTCAACTATGTTCTTCCCTTTTGAATCAGTCAATAACATTTCCCATTACCCGGTTAAACAATTCCCCCAGTCTACTTGAATACTTCTCTGTCTTCAAAATAAGTCAGGCTCATTCTCTCTTGGTATTTTTGCTTGGCTATCTCACAGATCAGGAGGCTTTTATTCCCTCCATCAATATAAACCAAAACATTTTCTTCAAAGCATAGCTCAAACCCAACTTCTCTAATTAAGCCTTTTCCCCCTGTTCTAGCCCGCATGTTCTTTCCTTTTTCTCTTCTTATAGTACTGAAACAATCATTCCATGTAATATTTGATTCTACAAGACCTATTCCTGTTATTATTCCATTATTTCCTAACCGTAAATTTTATCTCCCAAATTAGATTGCAAACCAAAACTGTATTCTTATTCCCTTTTACACTCCCAGCAGCAGCAAAATTAGTATAGATTTCAGTAGGAGCTACTATGCTGACTTGATTTACACAGTCCTAAAGATGAATCCCTTCAACTACAAACAACCATTTTGGATGGCCTGTAATTCCTAAACGGGCTTCCCAGGTTGTTCAGTGGTAAAGAATCTGCCTGCAATGCAGGGGGTGCAGGTTCGATCCTTGGGTAAGGAAGATTCCCCTAGAGGAGGAAATGGAAACCCACTCCAGTATTTCTGCCTGGGAAATCCCATGGACAAAGGAGTCTGGTGAGCTACAGTCCATAGTGCTGAAAAAGAATTGGACACGACTGAGCAACTCAACAACAGTTCCTGAACAGATCATACTCTCTGTTACCCCTCATCTTTCCCACATGAACCCCCGATGCCTACAAAGCTCTCATTTTATTAATGCCTTTAATTACCTGAAGTGAAGTTTTGGTTATTCAGTTGTGTCCAACTCTTTGTGACCCCATGGACTGTAACCTGCCAGGCTCCTCTGTCCCTGGAATTCTCCAGGCAAGAATACTGGTGGGTTGCCATTTCTTTTCCCAGGGAATCTTCCCAGTACATTTGCATTAAATGCTCTTAAGCCGTGTAGCACCTGGCAGGCTACACGGTAAATGGCAATTTGCCTGATCTCCCTGACTGGTCTGTGTGCCAATTGGTCCCAAATAATTTACCTCTTATCTTTACAGTGGCAGACAAATCATGTTTTATTATTTACCGAATCAATAAATGAGCAAAAATGTTAGTAACCTGTTTAAGGAATTAAGAATTTAGTGTAATAATTTATCAATTTAATGTTATGTAATTTCCAAAAAGCTGTATTTCAACTCATTTAGAGTCTACATCTGTTTTTTAATTCCAAAAATAATTATTAAGTATTCACTATGTGTCTGCCTGGAGAATCCAAGGGATGGGGGAGCCTGATTGGCTGCCGTCTATGGGGTCACACAGAGTCGGACACGACTGAAGCGACTTAGCAGCAGCAGCAGCAGCAGCCACTATGTGTCAGGCATTGGGGGATACAGAAAAGACTCAAATATACGAAAATCCCAGAACGTGCATCTTACTAGATGACCTAAGCAATGGAGAACAGTATTTACTCTGAATTAGTTGGAATCCAGAGAGTATTTCCGGGCCGAAGGTTTCTCTATACAGAGATGCTGGCACTGAGATGATGCTGACTTGGACCAAAAATGGTGGCAGTTTGTATGGGGAGCAGTAGTTAAATTCTAGATCTCCTTTAAAGGCATAGCCAGCAGGGTTGACTGATGAACTGGGAGTAAGGAATGAGAGAAAAAGAATAGTCAACAATGTACGTTAGTCTGTGCCACTGTGAAATGGAATTTGTGAAGGGTTTGGAAGGGTATGGTTTTGGAAAGAGCATGTAGATATATAAGGAGATTAAATTAGACCTTAAATGTTAACATTCTATTTTGTATAACTGAAATTCTCTTGGGCATATTTGTAATGAATAGTAAGGGTCACTTTGATGTCTTAGATAAATTGTCTACACTGAGCAGAAAAATCTGGGACAGTGTCAGCCAATGCAGCTCCATGAAACACTGCCCGGATCAGGCACCCTACAAGAAGCCACTGAAACGGATTCTCCCAGACTGTCTCAAGTTTATTGTTTTAACAACTAATGCAATGCAGCTTAGTGCTANAGACAGATGGGAATGGGTTAATCAGAGAACATAGAAGAAGAGAAAGTCAAATGGAGCCACTGGAAGAGCAAGCTTCACCACCCCCTTTCATCTGTGTGTCATGCTTCATTGGGTACTTTCTGAGTTTCCATCTTCCGAAACCAATTTAAAGAGCTTATTGCGTATTATGAAGCTTGTTGCTAAGGGAAGCATCACAAATAAGTTTAAGATATTTAAAGATTGAGAAGTAGTTTGGGATCAGTTCTCTCCTCTCACCAAAAAACAACTAAGTTTATAAAATGTATCATTCATATAAAGCCCAGCCATCTCATGACCCCTTGTGGGCATTATTTCATGTTAAGACAGCATTAGTCTGGCATCCAAAATAACTGGGGAAAAAAAGTAAATTTTTATTGCCACCATTCATAAAAAGTGTCTAAGAGGGAATGTATCCAGAAAAACGTTAGAAATACTCTCTTTCCTATCCTGTCAATATTTTCCACTGTGGCAGCTTCTGCAAAGTCCCTGCTCTTCTCCGTGAGCAGTCCAACTCTCAGGAACTCTCTCTCTGTCTAGGTGATGTAGCATCTCTTGCCTCCTCCCTGATCTGTCTCTGGTGTAGCCTCTTTAACACGTGGCTCATTTTAACTTCTCTGATTTCTCTCAAGTCCCCTGTTCCTCCTTTACCAAGATTCTTTAGAGCAAAATGATGCCTANGTCTAGGTGATGTAGCATCTCTTGCCTCCTCCCTGATCTGTCTCTGGTGTAGCCTCTTTAACACGTGGCTCATTTTAACTTCTCTGATTTCTCTCAAGTCCCCTGTTCCTCCTTTACCAAGATTCTTTAGAGCAAAATGATGCCTAACAACCTGCACAAGTAAAATTTCTTTTCCTATCTTCCAAGATGGTTTGTTGAGGTCGAGAAAAGGTTGTAACTTCTTATTTTATCCTGTCTCACCAATGACACAGAGAGTCTTTCCTTTTAAAGTAACAGTTTGTTAAGTAGCAAGGGTGTAAAGAAAAACTAAGGCTTTACTTTTGATTTGCAGAATACCGGCAAAGCTTTCATTTGAAAGACAACAAAGCCCCAAATCTTTGACCATGTATGTATACCAAGGACACTTTGAATCCAACTTCACAAATTCAAGCTGAAGAAACAGTCAAGTTAAGCTGAGGGATAAACCAGGGTCGGACTTTGTGATAACTCAGAGAAGATCTCAATGTGTGTATTTCTTTTAGGAACTTGCTTTTTTACATTAATAATTTTTTATCTTTCACAGTAAATATTTTTATTTGAAAGTACAGTTATCAAGTGGGCAGAATTACTCTTTTATTTCACTGTTACCTGTGCTTAAAATAAGACTTTGGGTCACAAACTCCTAAATACGTCCAACTACTGGCAGAACATTGTAATATCAGGTAAAGAAAGAATTACAGTCACGTAAGTGATGAGTCATCCCAAAATCAGATAAAATATGTTCAAGTGTATGAGAAGAATATTTGAAAATTAACAAACTTTCACTGGGATCATTTATTTTGTATCACTAGCAATGATCTCTTTCTTCTTTATTTCACTCATCATAACACCATTCTTTAAATTGTGTCACTTTGCATCATTGCACATAGAGCCTGACACATTTTCTGTTTATGAGGCATTTATGTCTAAAGTAGACAGGTAGAATGGAATCAGGGGTCATGATAAGTGAAGGCAAGAGTTTCCTACAGAAGAAAAATATAAAAAAAGAAAAATGGACAGAGAAGGGACATAATGAGAAGCATTGTTATTAATTAGTGGTCATTAGTAACAATTAATGATTATTAATTGATAATTGTATTAATGTAATTTAGTGTTAATAATCATGTCAATTGGTAGTTATTAACAATTAATACCGGGTGCTATTAATTGGTGATTTTTTATTTATTTTGGCTTTATCAGGTCTTCATTGCATCATGTGGGATCTTTCATCGTGACTCTAGGATTCTAGTTGTGGCACATGGGCTTAGTTGCTCTGCAGCATGTGGGATCTTAGTTCTCCAACCAGAAACTAAGCCCACATCCCCTACATTGCAAGGAAGATGCCTAGCTGCTGGGAGAAATCCCTGATTGGTGCTTAATCAACAAACCCAAGAGAAGACATGAAAAATACAGGCATAAATTAGCTAAGGTCTGTGGCCAAGAGAAATTCAATTGTGCAAACAGTGGAAGGGGCAAATTTAAGGCATGAGCAGATGATCAACATTAAAGTCAGGAGCACAGGAAGTGAAATTACAGTACTATATCTGTCATTTTTTTTTTTTTTGGTATATTTATTTTTCCTAGTCTGATACCTAGAGTAAAATGGGTCCTCAGTAGCTGCTACTTCATTTTTCCTTCCTCTTCTTTATTCTGGATGTCTTTCTATGCCTATAGAATGGTAAACTGATAATGTATGTGCATCAGCTGAAAGCAGACATGGTTCAAAAAATTAATGATAATTCTGGCAGTGCTATGTAACAGGTTAGATTAGCCTCATGTACTCTGTCCAGTGAAATCTTCATCTTTCAGACATGGATAATGGCTGTGTAGAACTATACATGACACAGTATGTGACTTTTAAAATAGAGAGGTAATCCTCCTTCCCTCTTCCAACAGATATGGTGACTGGGACACATGAGGCTACCCCCCACATCCACTGATAAAAGGGAGATTGATGGTGGAAATAAGATGGATAAACTAATGTGGCCAAGGTAGATTGTACCTGACCCCATCCCAGAAGCCTACCTTCTAGTGCTACAGCTATTTCCATCAACAGATATTTTGGAGGTATTATCTAACTTGGCTGTAATCATCTCTTTCTGTTTAATTCTCTATTGCAAATTACCCTAAACTTAGCTGTTTAAAGCAACAGACGTTTATTGTGATGTAGTTTCAGTGCAGCAGAAATTTGGGAAAGGCTTATCTAAATATTCTGGCTCAGGGATCTTCTTGAGGTAAGCCATCCGCTGTGGGCTAAAACATCTGAAGTTAAGTACCTAGGAGATTTGCTTCCAATATGGTCACGCACCTGGCTATTTGCAAGAGGACTCACTTCCCCTCTAGCTATTGAAAAGAAGGTTCAATTCATTGCTACCTGGATCTCTTCTTAGGACTGGGCTTAAATATACTGTCAAAATGCCTGCTGGTTTTCCCCCAGAAAGACTGATGGAGAGAGAGAGAGTGCACAGGTAGAGGATGCAATGAAAAGTCACATATCATTACTTCTGACATGTTCTGTTAGAAGCATATCACTAAGTCAACCCTCACTTAAGATTAAAACAATCAGATTCCACAATAAATAACTCAAAAGCTTTATAGATATATTTTAAACCATTAAACATACAAGGAAGCAAGAGTCTTCCTACCCTAAAGTAATTCCTGATTCTGTGCTGTGTATACATGGTCGAAGATTTCATCAAAGATAGAATTATAATGCAGAAAGAAGACAATACGATAACTACAAGGATTTTGTATTTGGTAAGGCTGGCATCACAGTCAGTAGGGGGAAAAAAGCATTATTTTAAATATGTTGGATACATTATGTGTGCCATTTATTGCACTTTTTTTTAATACTTTTCTGGAGCAAACAGCCACCTTTTTCTCAAAAAACCATTGTATAGCTTGTATTTTTTCTGTAATAAGTATGAAGAAGCTTATACTTCCCTTTTTACAGTACTTTTCACAGCAACAGCAATTGACCTATGTTTGGCATTCTGGGTAATGACCATGTTCCAGAGATTGCAATTTTAGTCCACAGGAAGATGGGGTGGAAAAGGCAAAAGGTGAAACAGGTATTTTACACTTATTAAAAGCTCCAGAAGATGTCAGATTATACAAAGAAAACCCAGGAAGGTCTAGAAAGACAGTCACACAGAGGAGGTCTCTGGCAAAAAGGGAGCACCAACCACCAGAGACAAGAGAGAATTGTCCAAAGCTGTTGGGAGCACTGATGAGAGAAATTGATAAAGGTAGAAGGACAGAGACAAAATTTGCATTTGAAATCTAAATTGTGTGAATGAAAGAAATAGACATTCAAATTCAAACATTTCTCAGGATAAGAGTAGAAGCCATCAATTCTCTGAAAACATGGAAAAGGTGGGGTTTCAGTATCTTCTCAATTAGAGAAGATACTGAAGGTCTTATTAGAAAGAACAGGTTGGAGTCAAGCATGGATGGATATCAAAATTGTCCCACATGACTTGAGGCTATCTGCAATATTACTGTAAATGAAATGAACTTGGAACGTTTAGCCCTAGAGATGAGTTAGATTCGAAAGAACCACTTGCAAGTTTTCAGGCTTACTAATATTGAGACAGTGGTTTTTTTACAAAGAGGTTTCAGTGCCATTATATCCTTCAAAAACTTTAGCAATATTGTATTTGTTGAAACTCCAAATCTGTTCATAGGATCCTGTAAGGTAAAGGCTGCTCATCCTGTATGTACAGTTAAGTCATTAAAGAAACAGAGAATCAGGCCTATTACTATTTTTTTCCGCCAATCTCAGATATTACATATTCATCATAAGAAGCACTATTATTTTATGTAGTAGCAATGCTGCAACTAAATTTTATTGTTATCTTCTTTTCTCTTTAAGAGACAGAAATTTTGTCACCATGTTATTCCTGGTGACTGAAAGAGAATTGATGACTCCAAATTTTGAAAAGTAATCTGTTGCTCTCTCCAGTATTTTCTTCCAAGACACTTATATTTTGCAAGTTTTGACACCAACGTTCATGAAATCCCATGATGCCAGAAGCCAAGCATGTCCTGCTCAAAGTCAGCAAATGGTTTCTGATAATTTAATGCCTTATGAATAGTCCTACATAGCGTATGAAGCAATCACATATGTTCCTTTTTGATTTGAAACTTCTTGTATTCCTAAGGATTTGGCAGTTTCTCCTGCATTTAGTTGCTTTGCTTAATGCATGATATGCAATCCTTTCTTTGTGTATGAAAGCTTCATGTACTACTCAGAGGCATCTTTCTTGCTTAGATCACATAAAGCACATAAGTGTTTCTCTTGCTGAACAATATGAAATATAAATTCCCTTTCCAATAACAAATATGTCTTCTGTTTGGTCTTCACTTCTGAATTTGCAATAACTTAATTCATGCACAGAGTATAATCTTGAGCACATCTTAAACTGTATAAATTCAACATATGTGTGTGCTCAGGCACTCAGTCATATCTGACTCTCTGTGACCCTTTGGGCTATATAGCCTGCCAAACTCCTCTGGCCATGGAATTTTCCAGGCAAGAACACTGGACTGTGTTGTAATTCCTTCTCCAGAGGATATTTCCAACCAAGGGATCAAACGTGCATCTCCTACATCTCCTTCATTGACAGGTGGATTCTTCACCACTGAGCCACCTGGGAAACCCCATTTGAAATATCAGCAATTAAAAATATAACTGACGTGACAACAATATAAATAATCATGACCAAGTTAGTGCATGTACATATAACCATTTCATGACAGCTGTTTACTAACACTGACTGCAGGACAGATCACAATTTCTGAGGTGAAATTCAAAATGAGTACATCTTCTAACTAAAGAAGGAAAACTTTTCATAATAGAATGTGAAATTTTTCATGTTGGACAATTTTGTGATGCTATCTACTTTGGGAGCAGTATACTTGAGGTTGATGGAGAAAAAGTTATTCAACTTGCTTTAATAATGGATTACATTATAATATCATGACTATTAAAAATTCAATAAATAAGAAGAGTCAATAAAACAGCATGGAGAGCCTCCAAAAAGACCTTGGCCTGTGTTCAAATTATGTACATGGTAAAGATGGAATCAAGAGGGAAAAACAATAGACAAATTGATATAAAATAATTTTTAATAGGTAATATTTTTGAAGTATTTATGCAGTAATTTTGAATTATTTAGGATACTTTTCTATGTCTTCCAAGATTCCTAAAATAAGTATTCATTATTTTTATAATGAGGAAGTAGCAAAAAGGGGAGCACCTTGGTCACATAATAAGAAGGCAAAAGCAACACATTCTTATCAGATAATATAGCAGCTGGCAATCCACCTGCAATGCAGGAGACCCAGGTTGGGTTCCTGGGTTGGGAAGATCCCCTGGAGAAGGGATAAGCTATGCACTCCAGTATTCTTGGGCTTCCCTAGAGGCTCAGATGGTAAAGAATCTGCTTGCAATGCAGGAGACCTGGGTTTGATCTCTGGATTGGGAATATCCTCTGGAGAAGGGAAAGGCAACCCACTCCAGTATTCTTGCCTGGATAATTCCATGGGCAAAGGAGCCTGGCAGGCTATAGTCCATGGAGTGGCAAAGAGACAGACACAGTGAGTGATTTTCACTTTCACTTTTCTATGTCTGCCAAGTGTCCTGCAATAAGTATTTATTATTTTCATAATGAGGAAGTGAGGAAAAGGGAATCACCTTGGTCACATAGAAGGTAAAAGCTATGCACTCTTATCAGATAATGCAATAGGTAAAAGGCACATAACACAGATATTATAATAATTGTGGTTTACAAGGTTTACAAATGTTTCCTATGCTTGAAAGAATGAAAATATTTTTACTCTTGTTTGGATTGTGAAGTGTAAAAGACAGTATTTCTTTGGTAAGAAGAAAATTAATTTAAATACATAATTTGATGAGTTTACATAACTGATATGTACTTTTGGACCTTAATGGCTTCCCTAGTGACTCAGAGTTGACTCATTGGAAAAGACTCTGGTGCTGGGAGGGATTGGGGGCAGGAGGAGAAGGGGACGACAGAGGATGAGATGGCTGGATGGTATCACCGACTCGATGGACGTGAGTCTGGGTGAACTCTGGGAGTTTGCAATGGACACAGAGGCGTGCTGCAATTCATGGGGTCGCAAAGAGTCGGACGTGACTGAGCGACTGAACTGAACTAGTGGCTCAGACGATGAAAAATCCTCCTGCAATGCAGGAGACCCAGGTTCCATGTGTGGGTTGGGAAGATCCCCTGGAGAAGCTGATGGCTGCCCACTCTAATATTCTTGCCTGGAGAATTCCAAGGACAGAGGAGTAGAGGGGTCAAAAAGATTTGGACACGACCAAGAGACTAACAGTTTGACTTTCATTTTGAACTTCAATGATATTAGTTCATACTGTAAGATCTCGAAATGACAATTAGCAGCATATCATATGCTAATCAAAGACTCTCTCATTAACTAAGGTTTACAGAAGCACTGAAACAGAAAAAAAAGAAAATGCATTGTCCATCAAAGGAGTTTAGATATTTGCTTGCAATTCACACAGACAGTCTGATACCTAATTGTAGATAATTTTAAAATAAACCCAATTTTTCTGGTAGCAGAACTGGGAAGACACCAAGTGGGGTACACAGAACTGGAATGCTCATCACCAAATACAGACAAGTTTTCTTGAAGATGGATAAAATAAACTTGTCATCTTAAGGGGCTGGCTTTTCCACCCCGTTCCTCCAAGGTACTTCAACTCTGATTACCATCTCTGGAATGAAGGAAAGATTCAGCCTACATACTCATTAAATTGGAAGATGTTTTGAACAACCTGCCACTTTTGTCAGCTTGCTGGGAGAGACAAAATTTCTCTCACTTTTTACTAGATCTCTGACACACAGAGAGAATTCAAAACGTCTCCCCAGAGGCTGGAAGTTGAACACTTAGGTGGATTTTTGCTCTACTACCTGACTGAAAAACAGTTTTTTTTCCTAAGTGGGTGGAAAGCTGAACAAGCAATTCGTCTTACTTTGATTGATAGATTTATCAATAGTCATATAGCGGTTATGTAAGTTTTTCTCCCCCAATTGTGTTTAAATTACAAATACTGGGGAGGAAAAAAAAAATCACTTTTAGAAAATATAAAAACTTTAAAACTGTTTCAAAGTACAGGAAAATTGAGTGGTTATTTACCTATGTTTCATGCTGCAAGATTAAGTACACTTCTTTTATCCAAGCTACACAATGTTAAGTGATATCTGTCTGGTTTAATGTGTTTAAGTGTCTAAAGAGTCCCCCAAATATATCTCATTTGAAATCGCTATCTGGGTGGCAGGAACAATGGCATCAATTACAGAAATGGTACTGACAACAAAAACATTCAATTCACCAACAAAGGTCAGCAGTAAATCTCTTTAAAATATGTATAGCTCATAAAAGTAATGGGTTTGCAACTGTGATTGAAACAGATGTTCATAAAATCCGCATATAAACATGAAACACTGTAAAATAAATGAAAATGAGATTAATTGAGCAAGTAATTCTAAAGCTGAATGGGGGAGAAAATTAACAGTAAGGCATACTCCTCGAAGTAAGAAGAGTTGCATGCAATCAAAGAGAAGAATATTATAGTAAGCTAACAAACTGGAGAGCCAATGAAAGGTTTCGCATGAGGAGTAATTTGAATATAGCACAGACATTTGCTTTATACTGTTTTATTATAGCAAATTACTTTGTATTCTCTGATTTTATCAATATATAAAGCATTACAAGATAGAGATATTTGGCCAGTATCTCTCCTTCATCAGTTGGTGGTGTGTTTCATCCCAACTAATTGAATTTCAGTTTTGCTAAGACACTCACAAAGAAGAAGAAAGATACTGGAACTGTTGACGATGATTATCTTCATATGCCAAGTTTGCGGGGTGGTGGGGGCAGGGGTGGGGTGGTGCAAGGGTAGCAGTAGAACCAAACCTGGAATTATCTAGAACATCTAGGGAATATTTAAGAATTTCTTTCCCAAGCAGGTGTGAGCAATTATCCAAGCTTCATAAACATGTGTCTATAGTCCAGCTTTCTCTGTTTGCATTTTCTTTCTACAAATCAAGGGATGCTGCAGAAGGGTCATTTCTGGGGCGGAAAGGCTGAGCATGCTACTTTACATATCCACACACAAAGCAAGATTCTGGACCTGCAGACATTTCCCATTATGCTTCTGGGTGTGAAGTAAACCTTAAAGGACTTCTTAAGTGTGTTCTCACCCCCGGTAAGCAACAGACGGAATTTGGGTGGCCTGGCTGTGTCTGGGCCTCCTGCTGTTGGCTGCAATCTTTCTTGTAGACACTGATGAAGGGCATGAGGTCAACAGTGGCTTTAAATCTTCATAAAATAAAGACAAGTGTGACTGAAGTTTGGTTTGGCCTGCTCAAGTAACAGAAAGGAAGCCAGAAATGTTTTGTACAACATTTTTTTGTACAAACTTTCTGTCCTCACAAAGCAGACAAAGAATTTAACACTGAACTGGGACAAAAGGACTTGGCCCCAAAGGGAAGTTTCTGAAAATTATTCTCAATGAAAAATTGATTTATACTCAAATAATCCTTTCAGTGCTCACTGTAAGAATGGCTTCTTCAAAGACTGCAAAGCTAGCTCCTGCCATGACAGTAGTTTTAGTCTGGGTCTTTCTTTATGACTTTTGACATAATTCACCATATAGCTCAACTTCACCAAAGAGATTGGCATACATATAATTCTTCATACAATTAAGATGCTCCTCCTTAAACAAAAGCCAGGTCTAAGGCATCCAGTAATTAATTATGTTGGACTTCCTCTTGAGTTCTTCTGTGTTTTACTGACTCATTTCTTCATGCATATTTTGACCATAAATTTGATCTCATTGAAACTGAACAAAAATATCAAACTGATCATAATTCACTGTAACAATTTAAGTTGCTATAACTAGTCGGTGTCAGTTAACAGCCTGTATTGACCTACTACTAGTATGTTTTAGTTGCTCAGTTATATCTGATTCTTTGCAATCCCGTGGACTGCCTGCCAGGCTCCTGGGTTCATGGAGTTTTCCAGGCAAGAATACTGGAGTGAGTAGGCATTCCCTTATAGCCCTATGATAAATAATGTTGGGGTGGCTTGCTGGAAAGAAAACAAAAAGGAAGAAAGACTACTGCATTAATCTTACCTTCAAGAAAGTGAAAGNGTAGCAGAACTGGGAAGACACCAAGTGGGGTACACAGAACTGGAATGCTCATCACCAAATACAGACAAGTTTTCTTGAAGATGGATAAAATAAACTTGTCATCTTAAGGGGCTGGCTTTTCCACCCCGTTCCTCCAAGGTACTTCAACTCTGATTACCATCTCTGGAATGAAGGAAAGATTCAGCCTACATACTCATTAAATTGGAAGATGTTTTGAACAACCTGCCACTTTTGTCAGCTTGCTGGGAGAGACAAAATTTCTCTCACTTTTTACTAGATCTCTGACACACAGAGAGAATTCAAAACGTCTCCCCAGAGGCTGGAAGTTGAACACTTAGGTGGATTTTTGCTCTACTACCTGACTGAAAAACAGTTTTTTTTCCTAAGTGGGTGGAAAGCTGAACAAGCAATTCGTCTTACTTTGATTGATAGATTTATCAATAGTCATATAGCGGTTATGTAAGTTTTTCTCCCCCAATTGTGTTTAAATTACAAATACTGGGGAGGAAAAAAAAAATCACTTTTAGAAAATATAAAAACTTTAAAACTGTTTCAAAGTACAGGAAAATTGAGTGGTTATTTACCTATGTTTCATGCTGCAAGATTAAGTACACTTCTTTTATCCAAGCTACACAATGTTAAGTGATATCTGTCTGGTTTAATGTGTTTAAGTGTCTAAAGAGTCCCCCAAATATATCTCATTTGAAATCGCTATCTGGGTGGCAGGAACAATGGCATCAATTACAGAAATGGTACTGACAACAAAAACATTCAATTCACCAACAAAGGTCAGCAGTAAATCTCTTTAAAATATGTATAGCTCATAAAAGTAATGGGTTTGCAACTGTGATTGAAACAGATGTTCATAAAATCCGCATATAAACATGAAACACTGTAAAATAAATGAAAATGAGATTAATTGAGCAAGTAATTCTAAAGCTGAATGGGGGAGAAAATTAACAGTAAGGCATACTCCTCGAAGTAAGAAGAGTTGCATGCAATCAAAGAGAAGAATATTATAGTAAGCTAACAAACTGGAGAGCCAATGAAAGGTTTCGCATGAGGAGTAATTTGAATATAGCACAGACATTTGCTTTATACTGTTTTATTATAGCAAATTACTTTGTATTCTCTGATTTTATCAATATATAAAGCATTACAAGATAGAGATATTTGGCCAGTATCTCTCCTTCATCAGTTGGTGGTGTGTTTCATCCCAACTAATTGAATTTCAGTTTTGCTAAGACACTCACAAAGAAGAAGAAAGATACTGGAACTGTTGACGATGATTATCTTCATATGCCAAGTTTGCGGGGTGGTGGGGGCAGGGGTGGGGTGGTGCAAGGGTAGCAGTAGAACCAAACCTGGAATTATCTAGAACATCTAGGGAATATTTAAGAATTTCTTTCCCAAGCAGGTGTGAGCAATTATCCAAGCTTCATAAACATGTGTCTATAGTCCAGCTTTCTCTGTTTGCATTTTCTTTCTACAAATCAAGGGATGCTGCAGAAGGGTCATTTCTGGGGCGGAAAGGCTGAGCATGCTACTTTACATATCCACACACAAAGCAAGATTCTGGACCTGCAGACATTTCCCATTATGCTTCTGGGTGTGAAGTAAACCTTAAAGGACTTCTTAAGTGTGTTCTCACCCCCGGTAAGCAACAGACGGAATTTGGGTGGCCTGGCTGTGTCTGGGCCTCCTGCTGTTGGCTGCAATCTTTCTTGTAGACACTGATGAAGGGCATGAGGTCAACAGTGGCTTTAAATCTTCATAAAATAAAGACAAGTGTGACTGAAGTTTGGTTTGGCCTGCTCAAGTAACAGAAAGGAAGCCAGAAATGTTTTGTACAACATTTTTTTGTACAAACTTTCTGTCCTCACAAAGCAGACAAAGAATTTAACACTGAACTGGGACAAAAGGACTTGGCCCCAAAGGGAAGTTTCTGAAAATTATTCTCAATGAAAAATTGATTTATACTCAAATAATCCTTTCAGTGCTCACTGTAAGAATGGCTTCTTCAAAGACTGCAAAGCTAGCTCCTGCCATGACAGTAGTTTTAGTCTGGGTCTTTCTTTATGACTTTTGACATAATTCACCATATAGCTCAACTCCACCAAAGAGATTGGCATACATATAATTCTTCATACAATTAAGATGCTCCTCCTTAAACAAAAGCCAGGTCTAAGGCATCCAGTAATTAATTATGTTGGACTTCCTCTTGAGTTCTTCTGTGTTTTACTGACTCATTTCTTCATGCATATTTTGACCATAAATTTGATCTCATTGAAACTGAACAAAAATATCAAACTGATCATAATTCACTGTAACAATTTAAGTTGCTATAACTAGTCGGTGTCAGTTAACAGCCTGTATTGACCTACTACTAGTATGTTTTAGTTGCTCAGTTATATCTGATTCTTTGCAATCCCGTGGACTGCCTGCCAGGCTCCTGGGTTCATGGAGTTTTCCAGGCAAGAATACTGGAGTGAGTAGGCATTCCCTTATAGCCCTATGATAAATAATGTTGGGGTGGCTTGCTGGAAAGGAAACAAAAAGGAAGAAAGACTACTGCATTAATCTTACCTTCAAGAAAGTGAAAGTGAAGTTGCTCAGTCGTGTCCGACTCTTTGGGACCCCATGGACTGTAGCCTACCAGGCTCCTCTGTCCATAGGATTTTCCAGGCAATAGTACTGGAGTGGATTGCCATTTCCTTCTCCAGGGGATCTTCCTGACCCAGGGATTAAACCCAGGTCTCCTGCATTGTAGACAGACGCTTTACCATCTGAGCCACCAGGGAAGTCCTTCAAGAAGTGCCCCATCTAACTGGAATAAAATAAATAAGAAATTATCTGAAAATTGTTTTCTTTTAAACAAAATATGTACTTTTTAACACTAGAAAACATTTTTTCTGGCTTTAGAGGCAACACAGTTTCATTATAGCTGTATTATCCACAAATTAGAACACTCAAAAATACAAAGAAGAAAAATTTTAATGATCCTTAATACCATTACTCAGAGAAAGCTTCTATTAATATTTTTAAATAAGCTTTTTATTTTAAAATAGTTTTAGACTACAGAAAAAAATGTGAAGATGATACAGAGTTCTCAAATATTCTACACTCAATTTCCCTTATTAACATCTTACATTAGTATAGTATGGTTTTAAAATTAATGAACTAATATTCATACATTGTTATCAAATAAAGTCCATAATTTATTCTGATTTTTACTTTCATTTTTGCCTACCGTTTCCTACAGTAGAGGCTTACACATATTAATTCTAACAAATGGAATTTTCCAGAAAAGAATACTGGAATGGATTGCCATTTCCTACTCCAGAGGATCTTCCCAACCCAAGGATTGAACCCACGTCTCTTGAGTCTCCTCAGGCGAATTCTTTACCATTAGTGCCACCTGGAAAGCTCAGCTTTGCTTTGCCTATTTAGACTGTTTTTTCTTACTATTTGGTAAACCTTGAAATATTTTCTTGAAAGCCAGATATTCTGTATCAAGTAATAGGAACTCAGGTAAATTTATGCTTTCAGATTGTAGCCTGTAGATGCCAGAGTCTTTAATTTTTCTTCCTGTATCCTGTTTTTGTCTCCCCTCTTAACTTTGGGCTTCCCTAAATATTCCTCCTCAGAGAGTGTGGGTCTTGCAACTCTTTCAGCTGTAATCCACTGTTATTAGCTTGGAACCCAGTTAGTGTCCTGGTAAGGTGGGAGGGCGGAGAAGGCGATGGCACCCTACTCCAGTACTCTTGCCTGGAAAATCCCATGGGCAGAGGAGCTGATAGGCTGCAGTCCATGGGGTCGCTAAGAGTTGGACACGACTGAGCGGCTTCACTTTCAGTTTTCACTTTCATGCATTGGAGAAGGAAATGGCAACCCACTCCAATGTTCTTGCCTGGACAATCCCAGGGACGGGGTAGCCTGGTGGGTTGCCGTCTACGGGGTCGCACAGAGTCGGACATGACTGATGCGACTTAGCAGCAGCAGCAGCAAGGTGGGAGGGAGGGGAAGCGTTCTATAATCTTATGACTCTATCTCAGTTTTTTAGTGAACCTCTTTGTCTGGTCCATGACCTTCCCAAATGTTTCTGCAGTGGGATGTTTCTGCTTTCTTTCTTATTTATTTATTTTTGTTGTTGTTAGCCTACCTTAGGTGAATTGGAGTCTAGAAGGTAGAGTGGGAAGACATCTCTTCTCTCAGTTAGAATAAAGCTCTGAGAAAGTCTTCTCAGGAATGTAGGCCTGTCTTACAGAGAAACCTGTGAGTGTATTTCACAATGATTACTTATGAAAAAAACATAAATTTGACTCACCTCTGATGTTTCTCTGACATAAATTTCTAGAGGTAGAATTTCTAAATCAAAGAATAATCCTAAATTTCTTGGCTGGGTTGCTGAAATGCCTTTCATGAGAATTGTACCAGTTCATCCTCTCAGTCTCAGGGGATTACAATAGTGCCCTTTCTAACTTTAATATATATACCATATCATATATATATATATATATATATGCCCATATTCTTGGGAGTGAGGAATCTAAAACTATCTTTTATTTTTCTTAAATTTTTCCTTATTTAAAAAACTAACATTGGCAAGAGTGGCTGCTAATATTTTGATGTCACAAATATGGTGCTCATGCATCCCTGGTTAAATTCACCAGGTAGAGACAGTTGGCGTCACTGATGAGGAAGAAGACTTCTACAAGTCATATAAGCCTCTTCTCTTTGAGTAAATATAGGCAGCATCTTGTCTGTCTTTAAGCTTCAGCAGGATGTGGAAATTGGAAATGTTCTCACTTTTGAAAAAGGCTTTAGAAGTTTTCTTTGAGAGCTGAGGCAGCTCCATCTTACTTGCCTTTCTCATCCTTCTCCCCAGTTCCTCCAGATTTCGCCTTTTATATCTCAGAGGAATGATTCCCCAGGAAACTTGGGTTTGTATGTCCTTGAACTTGCCTGCATGCTACATTTTGTCGTTATGCTGCTTTTAACCTTGTGCAGTTCTGAAGGATTGTAAAATGTCCCACCTAGAGTTAGCAGACTTGGCCCACAAAATGGTGATGGCTTTATTTGAATATTGTTTTGATTGAATCTTGTCAAGTATTAAAATTTTCTAGGCTCTGTATATTGGAGGCTTTGCATTTTAGCAAAGTCCTTGGCAAGAAAGATTTGATTTCTGTTTCCAATGGAAGGGTTTGGAATTAGAGGCAGATAATGATTTGACGGGACTTCCCTGGCAGATCAGTGGTAAAGAACCTCCCTGCCAACACGGTAGACTCGGGTTCAATCCCAGGGTCAGGAGGATCCCTTGAAGAAGGAAATAGAAAACCACTGAAGCATTCTTGCCTGGGAAATCCCATGGACAGAGGAGCCTGGAGGGCTTACAAATCCATGGGTTCTCAAAAGATCTGGACACGACTTAGCGACTAAAGAAAAAAGCCATATCTTCTTTACCCATTCATCTATTGATGAATATTTAGGTGCTTCCCAGTCTCAGATATTGTAAATAGTGTTGCATTGAGCACTGGGGTGCATGTATATTTTTGGATTATAGTTTTCTCTGGATATATACCCAAGAGTGGGATGACACTGTTTTTAGTTTTTTAAGGAACCCTCAGACTGTTCTCCATAAATAAAAACTTCATATACCCTCTGACATCAGGTTGCAAAAGTTTTTTTATAGTCTGTGTATTATTTCTTAATTGCATTTATGATAGATTTTAGATACACAGAAGTTTTATATTTTATGTAGTAAGAATTATTTCCTGCCTTTCTCTTGTGCTTAGAGACGTCTATACACTGACTAGTGTCAGACTATCATTACCTTTTTTTTCTAATTGTATAATAGCTCTATTTCTGTTTCATTTTTAATATGTTTGGAACTTATTTTGATGTGATATGTGATGCAGGGATATAATTTTTCCCAAATTGTTAAACAATTTCTTAAACATTGGTTTTAAATATACTTCCTTTCTACCTTAATTTGAAATGGTACCTTTTAAATACACTCAATTCTTATATATAAATTTTGTTTTATTGTATACATTTAGTTCTGTGGATTTAGCTATTTGTTCTTTCACAGTACCTACTTCTTTAACTATGTAGTGTTTTTTAACAGCTGCAATCCTATTTCTAAATTTGCCTTGATGTTCTTACCTGTTTATTTTTCTATATTAACTTTAAAATAACTTTGACAGTTTTCCAGCCCCAAAGAAAATAACTTATAATGGGATAACATTCTTAAAGTAAACTGGAGACAGTTAGGGTTTTATGAAATATTGAACATTTCCATCCAGGAACATGAAATATTCCTTTTATTAGATTCCTCTTTAATGTACATCAGAAAAGTTTCTTTGGTTGTCTTCACTGATGGTTCCACATAGTTCTTTTTGGATTTCTTGCTAAGTGGTTTAAATTGGGCTGGCTAAAAGGTTCATTCAGGTTTTTCCATAAGACATTACAGAAAAACTGCAATGAACTTGTTGTTGTTGTTGTTGTTGTTTTTCAGTCACTGAGTCATGTCCAACTCTTTTGTGACCCCAGAGACTATAGCCCACCAGACAACTCTATTCATAGGCTTTCTTAGGCAAGAATGCTGGAATGGGTTGCCATTTCCTTCTCCAGGGGAGCTTCCTGACCCAGGGATTGAACCCATGTCTCCTGCATTGGCAGGCAAATTCTTTGGCCAACCCAATATTTTCATTGTTTTGAAAGCCTAGCATGTAATTTTTATAGGTTCCATAGTCATTTCAAAACTATGCATTCTTCCATTACAAAGTCGAAGATTCAGTTCAGTTCAGTTCAGTTGCTCAGTCATGTCCAATTCTTTGCAACCCCATAGACTGCAGCACTCCAGGTCTCCCTGTTCATCACCAACCCTAGAGTTTACTCAAACTCATATCCATTGAGTCGGTGATGCCATCCAACCGTCTCATCCTCTGTCATCCCCTTCTCCTCCTGCCTTCAATCTTTCCCAGCATCAGGGTCTTTTCAAATGAGTCAACTTTTTACATCAGGTGGCCAAAGGATTGGAGTTTCAGCTTCAACATCAGTCCTTCCAATGAACACTCAGGACTGATCTCCTTTAGGATGGACTGGTTGGATCTCCTTGCAGTCCAAGGGACTCTCAAGAGTCTTCTCCAACAACACAGTAGAAGATTAAATATTTATTTATTAAGTCAAAATTATAACATGTAATTTACATTTATGTTGTTCAACTTTAACCTACTCTGTGTGTGTCTATTTAACCCTGGAACCAACGGGAAGAAACGACACTTCACACTTAAGACACTGAAAAAATCTCTCAACTGATCTAAATAGAACAGGTGCCATTTGAATATCTAAATGATAAAGCAATTGTCCTCTCACAGTGAAGAGAAAACCACAGTAGATAGATATTTCAGATGTTATGTTATCCTGAATCATTTTTCATCTCTTCTCTATTGCCCAGGAGGACTGAGTTTTGAATTATAATTAGATTCTTTATAGTACGGGTATACAGGTGTTTGTGTTGCTCTTAAATGTTGTTTGAAAATTACATGTCTATAAATTAAATCATTTTGAATAAACTTGAAGCTCTGACTCTTCAAAGAAACCTGTGATGAACTGCTTATGGAGTTAAGAAAACTTTTGGTAAGATAAATAGATAGATACACATCAATGTCTGAACACTGAGCTTTTTAAAATTTAGAACATTTAGAAATGTATATATAAATACAATTGATATAAATAAAATTGCATATAAATATAATTTTTCATGAAAGGCAAAACAATTTGAGTGCAAATAGTTATCTATACTATTGCTGTCCAGAGGGAAAGGCATGACCCACTATGGCTAGTCTAAATTGCAGGGTGTTGTAAGTGTAACGGACACAAAATCTTTTGGAAGATTTAATGCCAAAAAAGATTAAATAGCTCATTAACCATTTTTATACTGATCATATCTTGAAATGATACTTTTAATATTGTGGGTTAATTCAATATATCTATTTCTTTTTTAATGTGGCTACTAGAAAAGTTTAAATTATATGTATGGCTCGTATTGTATTTCTATGGACAAGGCTGATTTAAAAGCCTTAAATGTGGAGTCTTACCTGGCATAATGTATGTATGAGACCTCTATCCTTGTATATTTATCACAAGTACAAGAAAATGGAAATTATAGATTCTGAGTGATGTATTTTCTTATTTTAGTAGAACTTGTTTTTCCTTTTTCAAAGTAAACAGCTAATTTGGAATGGATTCCCGTGATGACATTTCTCCAAAAATCTTCTATGTGAATGTGATAAAATATATATATATATTGTCAGTGATGTTGAAAGCCTTTTTTCATTAAAAGATTTTCTAGACGCTCTCCACATGAGCTTTATATAGCCTGCTTAGAAGAGAAAGTGCTTAAGGTAGCAGAATGTACAAAAACAAACAAATAAAATGCAAATATAGGAAGTACAGAAGTGACTGCAGTTGTCAGGAAACACTTGGCTGCTTCTAAGTCAAAAATACACACTCTGTGTATTTAATTAGTGATTGAACACCTAGAAGTCGGAGTCTTAATCTGGCTTAACGATTGAATTTCATTTTTAAAAAAAAAGAAAAGACTTCCTTGACAAGTTTGTTTTGAGCCTTTTGCTTAAAGAAAGTCAGGCAGATATTATTGTCTCTTTGTGTAAAACTTTTGAAGTGGGACATGTAATAATATTCTAAAATTTTTAAATCCCTGAGCCTTTTTTTCCCACAAGATTTTGGATCTGCAACTAATTAAAAATGAGACTTGCCTATGGAGAGTCAAGTTCACAATAAAACTGTCCCAATGGCTAAGACCTTTCACATTTGGGGAGACATAACTTTGTTTTTCTCTTTCCCTGTTGTTTCCTTTAATGACTGGTAATAAAACAGAAGGAAATACATTTTAGCCCTAAGACACATCTGGAAATGATATTTCAAATAATCCTCCCCTACGTCCTCCAGAATGGAGTTTAAACACCCCAGTGACCCATTTCCCTTACCTCTGGAAATTCTGTAGATGAAATCAGAGGAATATTGACATTGCAATTTCCCTGGGGCTTAGGGAAAATAAATATGCATTTCTCTCCTTTAAAGCTCAGCAGTAGGACTTCCGTGGTGGTACAGTGGATGGGAATCTGCCTGCCAATATAGGGAACATGGGTTCAGACCCCCAGTCTGGGACGATTCCACAGACCAAGGGACAACTAAGCCTTTGCACCACAACTACTGAGCCTGAATGCTGCAACTACTAGAGCCTTTGCAACTAGGGCCTGTGCTCTGTAGCAAGAGAAGCCAAAGCAATAAGAAGCCCATGCACTGCAATGCAGAGTAGCCCCTTCTTGCTATAACTAGAGAAAGCCCTGTGTGCAGCCATGAAAACACAGGGCAACCAGAAAAAAACAAAAGAACTCCTCAGCAATAGTTACACCCTTGTTCATGCCAAAAGGTAGAAGCCACAGAAGTATCCATTAGTGAACATCCATGGATGAATGGATAAACAGGATGTGGTATATACATATAATGAAATATTATTCAGTCTTAAAAACAAAGGAAATCCTACAGTATGTGCCAACATGGATGAATCTTGATAACATTACATGAAGGGAAATTAGCCTGTCACAAAAAAGACAAATAAGGTTTGATTCTGCTTATATAAGTTGTCAAGAGTAGTCAAATTCATAGAGACAGAAAGAAGAAGGGAGAATTATTGTTTAATGGGTATAAGCTTTCAGTTTGCATGATAAAAAAGTTCTGGAGATAGGTTATACAATGTGCATACACTCAACACTATTAAACTGTACAGTTAGAAATAATTAAGGTGGTACATCTTATGTTTAAATTTATGTTTATTTATTTACATAAAGTGCAGTCGCTCAGTCATAACTGACTGTTTGCGACCCCATGGACTGTAGCCTACCAGCCTCCTCCATCCATGGGATTTTCCAGGCAAGACTACTGGACTGAGTTGCCATTTCCTTCTCCAGGGGATCTTCCTGACCCAGGGATCGAACTTGAGTCTTCAGCAATTCAAACAGACGCTTTACCATCTGAGCCACCAGGGAAGCCCTTATTTATTTATATTACAGTCTAAAATGATTTTTAAAACTCAACAGTAATGTCTTCTCTAATTCAACTATTTGGTTGAGTCAATGATATTTATGCTCTTCAGAAGTTGTCAGAAATCCGCTTTGGCAGGAAAGTTCATTGAGTATTCGGTGTTGGAACCCAAAGGCCTCAGAGACAGCTAACCCGCCCCCTTCATTATACACGCAGGGAAACTGTCAATCATGTCTGACTCTTTAAGACCTTCTGAACTGTGGCCCGCCAGGTTCTTCCATTTCCGTGGGATTTCCCAGGCCAAGAATACTGGAGTGTGTTGCCATTTCCTTCTCTGGGGCATCTTTACAACCCCAGATGGAACCTGGATCTCCTGCATTACAGGCAGACTCTTTGCCATCTGAGCCACCAGGCATCTGGTATTTATACATGCAGGGAAGAGGAGTAAAACAGCTTTGACCTAAGAACATAAAGTTAATTGGCGGTTCAGCCAGGAAAATATTGAGTCTTTCATATCACAATGCTCCATTTTCTTACACATATGTGATCCAGCAAACTTTCCTGAAAAACATGTTATTATGAATTTTTTAAAAAATGAAAAGCCTGCTTAGGTTTTAATCACTGCCAGCATCTTGTTTTCATCAATTGCTTGCTTGCCCCAAGTTCTTCAGCAAATGTGAACAAAGTAAAATACAGAAATGGTGAGGTATCATCAACATAACACTTCCCTGCATGTTTAATCTTCAGCACTGCAATTTTCATGGTTTTGATCTTTGACACTAATGCCAATTGCTGCTGAGTCATTTGTTTAGAGAGCATCAAAAATGTAAGTTGGCCTGTGGTGAGGCCCATATGATGAGCATGTTTAGAAGGTTAAAATTTTAGACTTGTGATTAACTACAATTATTTGAACTAAATACCTACCCAAAGATAATGAGACAAAATATAAAGAAAAAGATAAAGAGAAGGAGCTTATATTAGTAGAGCTTCACCCTCTATTTAAAAAACTTTAGATTTGTGCATTCATATGCCAAAATGTCTAATATCTCCTTACTACATTCTTCATCTAGCCCTCCAGAAAGCCTACAAACACTTTTTTAAAAATTAAAGATTTAAAAAAAAATTTTTTTCCCTTGTTGAAGACAAAAACAATTCCCAAAGTTCACAGCCGGTGTGTCCATAACACTCACATTCTTTCTCTAATCCAGACAAGTTGTGATTTCTGATAACGTGTTTAACATGGCTTTTGCTTTTAATGTGGTCAGTTTCTTAACCACAATATCTCAATAGTGTTACTATTTTTGCTCACAGGTATTTTCACTACAACTCTTTAGAACCATAGCTCCCCATCTCTTAACTGAAGTGACCCGATTGTGCTGCAACCAACTCAAAGGATATTTTTAGTTGTTAAGGGAACATAGCAATACTTGGTCACAGAAAATTTGGACACCATGCAAACTACTAGCTCTGGGGAGCTGATAGTTTCAGCAGTAGATCACACTAAATTTCTTTGATCATGTCACATCTCTGTGTAGCTGAGTATTAAGCAGTTGCTGTGTTATAAAACAAGCATTGTGTGAATATGTGGACCAAGATATGAGGATGACAGAGTCCAGTTTGAGTCCAAGTTTGAGAAGCAGGCCAGTGAACAACAGATACACTCAACCTATTAGTAAGTAACTTTGGTTACCTAAGAATAAAATAAAAAATATTATGCTATCTTTCAAAATATGTGTATTACTTTTTTCAGATGATTACTAAGTTGTTAGGACATAAAAGCATATTGAGTTTTTTGGACCTAAGTATTTAATAAATAACCATTGAGTTTCGGGGGTGTTTTTGGCCCAGTGACACCATGAAAAAAATTATTGAGACTCTAGGGTCACTGTGAACTGACAATGCTGGGGAACTTATGCTCTAGAAGGTCCTGATTGGAAGTGGTTTGAGTCCCCACAAGGAACTACTTTGAAAAGCCTGCTTGTTTTGTACTAGGTTATTGATGCCCCAGCGCACCTTCTTATGATGACAGAGAGGAATCCTATTACCAAAAATGTTGGACAACCGCAGAAAATGAGAAGCTACTCAGAAATACCACTGCTAAGCGACTGAATGCGGCTTCCAACTAGAAACTTTAAAATAGAGTCTTTGTTTAAATGATGGTCCTAAAACATATTGAAGAGTTATCAGCTGCTCTGCTTCTTGGAATCACATACTTAAAAACACATTTTATTTTAAAGTAAACAAAGTGCAGCAGCCCTAAATAAATTTCCTTTTAGCCTTGACATTTCTGACCCTGCCAAAATGCAACAGCTAAAGAACATCAGTGGGGCACCTGCAACTATTATCTCTTACTGAGATTCATTTCCAGTTAGCTGCTTCTAGGTAAGAATTTTCATTACCTTGCACATTTTCCTGGAGATCTGGTTTTGAGGATTCCAAGTGTGATTACAATGCCGTGTAGAAATTAATGGAAAGAAGTCATGTATGGATTTTCACTTGTCACTATCAAAGATAAAACAGTTGATTTTGGACTTTCTACTATGAAATTATTAAGACTTTTCTTGATTAAGAGAAGTTCAAATGCTTAAAATGCCCCTAAGTTGTTTTAAAAGTCCTGTTACAATCACAGTTCTGTAGCCTTTGGTTGCAGTAAATCGGCTGCCTGCAGTGATCTTTTTTCACCATGTTCAGGTTTTGCCTTTCTTTCCACTTATGTCTTTTTCTAGAAGCCACCTCAACTATATTTGGGAAAAAATGGAGAAGTCTGTTCCAGTAAAAAATTATGGTGATGCTTATTTGGATTTCCTTGAAGCAAATTTGTCAACAGCATTGATTTTTCATCATTCAACATGTTTCTCCATGTTCAACAAGAGCAGCTAATCCTGCCAAATGGGACAACTTTTAGAAACTTGTCTTAATTATGTTCATCCATAATTTCCTAATGACCAGCAGACATAAAGGAATATATCCTAGATGCTTTTTTGTCTGTATCTAGTCTTCATTCATTTTACACTAAGAGATTTTCCTTGTTAAAAGCCATGTGGCTGGGACAGATGGCCTTCATGTGTTATCTCCATCTTTATCAGCATTGAGGACATTTCTGTTGTGGTGACTTGACAGTAGCAGAATCTCCAGGAGTACTATCCTATAGCCATCTGGCATTGATTTTTCAGGCACAGCCCCTGAGGTTTCATGAGTTTCTCAGCATGAAGGAAATAATACATCTCTGGCCACTGCAACTGCTTAAGTGAGTGACCAGAACTTTCTGTGCCTATTAGTGTAAGGAAGAGATCATCTTGAAAAAGATGCTGTCTCCTTAATAGTCAAAAGCCAGTAAAATTCAACAAGGACTTTGTTTTATGTTTATAGGATAACATCCAAAAACAAAGCACCCGAGTATAGTTCTAACCCTTGAACTTGGTAGCAACAAAATTCTGACTGAACCACAGATATCCATGGACATAGTTTCCTTGTGTGTCAAATGGGAATGATTTTGTTACCCAAGTCACAAAACCATTAGGAAACTAAATTTGAAAGTATGTGTTGTTATAATTACCCAGGGGGAAACCAGTATTTTGAACTCAACTGGGTTGGACAATCTATTCAATTTTGGCATTTGTATTGTGTTTTTCTCTATGTATGTTTTATTTTAAGTATAACTAGTATAATTGATATTCAAGAGAATTATTGTAGTAGAAAAGTGCCTCTGTTGAAGAGATTCTTGTTTTACCACTTAATAAAACGAAGTACCCATTTCCTTAAAAAAAAAAAGGGGGGCACCTGTTTAGCGCTTCTAACAGCTAACATAGTGTTTAGATTATTTTAAAAACTTCATCCTTTTTACAAAGCTTTTAGTAATGACAGTGTTATAACATCATAATCTTCGTTCCTCTTAAATCCTTGAAATTTTGACTTTGGGAAAAATCTGATTTCAATTTCAATTTTTAATTTTACCTTTTTCTTTCAAAAGTTCAGGGCTTCCCCACCCCCACCATCTTTATAGTTTTTTCTTTGGTTTTTTTAAACTTGGTTTCATGGGTAAAATATTCTGAAATTTTCTCACTTAATGGAAATTAGGCGATGGCATCCCACTCCAGTACTCTTGCCTGGAAAATGCCATGGACAGAAAAGTCTGGTAGGCTACAGCCCATGGGGTCATGAAGGGTCAGACATGACTGAGCGACCTCACTTTCACTTTTCCTTTTCATGCACTGGAGAAGGAAATGGCAACCCACTCCAGTGTTCTTGGCTGGAGAATCCCAGGGACAGTGGAGCCTGGTGGGCTGTCATCTACGGGGTCACACAGAGTCTGACACGACTGAAGCAACTTAGCAGTAGCAGCAGTGAACAAATGCAAAGAGGGAGGTATCCTGAGTGCTCAGAAGTCACATTCCATTTGCCTTCATATTACACATCAACCTTGGGTCTCCCTTGGCTCCAGTGGTAAAGAATCTACCTGCAATGCAGGAGACCCAGGTTCGATCCCTGGAGAGAGGAATTCCGTGGACAGAAGGACCTGGCAGGCTATCTGTTAGTACATGGGTGGGTCACAACTGAGTGACTAACACTTTCACATTTTCTCACTATACAGCAGCCAGGGACAGCATAGTTGCTTAAATAATTACAGTAGAAAATGTACAATCCTTTTTCTTTTTTTAAGTTGACTTAAGATTGACTCAGTCTGAAGCTTGCTTTGGATGCTATAGCTGACCATTCTGTCAGAGTCGGAGTCTTGCAAAATGGAGTTTTTCCAGCTTGTCAATGAATGCGGATCACTTTCTTTACATTTTCTCCCCTTATTGCTGATACTTGCCGGGCAAATGCAAAGATATTGCTAAGCACTGATTTTTCCTACCATTGCATGAGGTGCTTCTGAACTCTTGACATCAGCTTGGGGCTACCTTACTTTTTGATCTGCTTTTGAGAAATGGTTCCTCCTTTATCCCCAGTCTGTTGTAGTTGTTTTATGTTGCTTTTTAATCATACAGATTTTCATGATAACACCTCTAGTGACCAAACACTAAACAATTATTTAAGATAACTACCTAACTTGAGATACTGCTCAGGTAACCAACTTGTTCCAGTTTGCTTGGTACTGTCTTGGTTTTAGTACTGAAAGATCAGCATCTCAAGAAACTCCTTAGTCCCAGGGAAACCAAAATAGTCGGTCATCCTACCAGTACTGAACAGTGGGATGAATTTGGCCTAAATTTAGATTTTCTTAACTTTCTTTGCTTTCATTTCCACATCAAGCTTTTTTTTTTTTTTCACTACAAGCTCTGTGTACAAACAAGTTCAACTTGTTTAATAGTGATTTAGAGTCAGAGAAGTCTTTGAGAGTTTGTTCTTTTATAAAACACTCTCCTTTTCCTAATTCCCAACATCATTTTTTATCTGTTTTCACCTGTAAGCTTTGAAGGATGCAATAGCTGATTCTCTCATGGTCTTGCAAGCAAACTGGGACAAGTTGCTTACCCGAGCAGTATCTCAAGTCATGTGGGCATCTTAAATTAATTGCTTAGTGTTTGGTTGGTAGAAGTTTATCATGCAAGTCATGAACTCTTAAGTGCTCATATTTTTGTAAATGCTCTTGATTGCTTTTCAGTCATACGGACTTGTAATATGCCAGCAAATGTGGAAAACTCAGCAGTGGCCACAGGACTGGAAAAGGTCAGTTTTCATTCCAATCCCAAAGAAAGGCAATGCCAAAGAATGCTTAAACTATCGCAAAATTGCACTCATCT
>SJYV01042641.1:1546089-1583524 GCA_006410875.1 Neotragus pygmaeus
TTTTCTGGAACTCTCTTGCTTTTTCGATGATCCAGCAGATGTTGGCAATTTGATCTCTGATTCCTCTGCTTTTTCTAAAACCAGCTTGAACATCTGGAAGTTCACAGTTAACATATTGTGGACACAACTGAGTAATTGAACTGAACTGATACATACACATATATATGCTTACTTATATTTACTTTTACCATGTTATAAAAGCAGACTAGGTTTCTTCTTATCCACTTACAAGAACTTTTTATGTAGTAAGTATGCCTTTTCTCTTGCATAATTATTGCAAAAATTTTACCTCAGTATGTCATAGGTCTTCCAAGTTTATTTATATTTGTTATTATTTTTAGACATATATATTTTTAAATCCTGTGATTCCTTTTATATTAAGAAAGTCTTTTCCCATCAAAAATATGCTAAATATCTACCTACATATTCTTTAATGACTTCATAGTTCTGAGTTAATCCCTTTAAACTATTAATAATTTATTTTAGTATAAGGTCAGGGATAATATTCTAATTTTATATTTCTCAATTGTAAAGTGATTTCTCTAACATCATTTATTAATCAACTATTTCCTTCTCTGGAGATATGTGATATTCTATGTATCACATCTGCATTCTGATAAAATTTGACTCTGGTTTATGGCCATCTATTTTAGTCCATGTATCTATCAGCTATACTGTTTTGATTTTTATATTTAGTAGTTAGGTTTCACTATTAAACAGAATTCTTTACTCTTTCTTTATAAAATAATTGTGTATTTTTTTACTATTTTAAATGAATTTTATACCTATGTTGTTAATTAAAATAATCTCCTTCTTGATACTGCACTAATAAAAATAATTTGGGAAGATAGACATCCTTATAGTAATCAACTTTCCCGTCCATGAATACGTAAAGTCTTTACATTAAGTGCTTAATGCACCTCAGTAAAGTTTTATGCTTTAATTCATATAGTTTTCCCTTTGTAGTAACTTCTACAGAACTCCCAGTGTCTAGCAAATCCCTAGCCCAAAGAATCATATAATAATTAGTTTTCTCCTAAAGTAACTAATTTGCAGGTTCAAGCTGTGCTTTACCATTTACAAGCTCTGCAACCTGAAATGAGTGCCTNGTAGTAACTTCTACAGAACTCCCAGTGTCTAGCAAATCCCTAGCCCAAAGAATCACATAATAATTAGTTTTCTCCTAAAGTAACTAATTTGCAGGTTCAAGCTGTGCTTTACCATTTACAAGCTCTGCAACCTGAAATGAGTGCCTGAACATCTCAAATTATGTTTCCTCCACTGAAAATGGTGAAATAACTGTATCAATCTAACAAAATTATCATGAGAATTAATAGGATTAACTCATCAACTTAAAACAGCAACTTACATATCTTAAGCCCCAATAAATATTCATGAATACTATAGTATGGGAAGTGTGTTAACGGAAGAATCAATAAATTGCAGCCAGAGATGGAAGCATAGGGAAAATGAGGAACTGATCATGAGTCTAAAGTTTTAAGGTTGACTAAAATAGAAAATTTTAAAATAACAACTATTGATTGTGACAGAAAAGTATTTGCTTTTGGATCCTATAAGAACCAGAACTTGGCTTAGATGCAAGTCCCATACACCTAAGGGACGGTTGCAATGTTGGGAAAGAGCTTGACGTGACCAGACCCCAGGATGATCCCCAGGCCACAGAAAGCTTTTCCTATAACCATTAGCAGTAACAACCCCAAATCGAATGGAAGAGACACTACAGAGAAGTATTTCTGGAAGAGGAGAATACATTAAACTCATCCTCAGCTCAAATATAGACCATATTTACTCCATAAATAAAGTGGGGAATTAAAGAAGTAATCCAAATAACGTATATTTTCTTCCAAAAACAGTGCACCACTTGGCCTGCAATGATTTGAAGATATGTATTTAGATATTTGAGCTCAAGTGCTCTAGTTGGATAATAGTTTCCATTCTCCACTTCAGTGTTCACGTAGACCCAGCCATAGTGCCTTTAAAAAGCCAAGGACTAACTTTAGCCACTGGTCCTGCTTTCAATAAAGTCTTATTTTAATAGAAACACTGTGTCTCTCTTCCAAGTCCCCACCTTTTTTAGGCTGTCTGCCAGCTGAAGGCAAGAAGAGAATTCTAGCACATTGTCCCCAAATTCCAGGCAGATCACAAAAATAAACTGTCCCAGAATGTATTCCTTTTAAGAAAAATTGCTTATTCAAGGCTTGCTTTTCTTGTTTGCCTTCCTTCTTCCCTTTCCAAACACTTTTTCTTCTAACATCATGCTGTAAAGTTGCCATCTGTCTCAAACACACACATACACAAAAGGGAAATCCACTTACAATGAAAACTGGAAAGAAGAAAAATAAGTTGGTTACAAGTGGGTGTTCAGCAGCATATGACTTTTCCAACCCAGTGGCCAAATTCTGATTTATCTCCTAGTCAACTGTTTCTCAGCTTAGCTATCAAGACAAAAAGCAAAACAAAAACCTATTTTTTTTTTTAATTTACCTTTGCACAATGTCACCAAGGGAACACTTAATTTTTATGATCCTGTGACACGGGGATGGTCAGAAATTAAATTTTATAAACAAGAAAACTGGAAGTCCAGAAAGGTAGAGCACTACTAAAGATCACAGGTGAGTTGAGAATTTCCAAGTGTGTTTGAGGATCCCCTGAATTAGAATCACCCAGGACACGTATTCAAGTGCATCTTTTTACAGCATACATTAGACTGTATCATCCGCCAACAGCCCCTCAATAATTGCCCATCAGTTAGAATGGAATCCATATTCAGATTCCACACTCCACGCCACAGACCCCAGGCTGTGTCCCTGTCCATCCTCAGACCCCACGGCTGCCCCTTGTCCACACTCTCTTCTTGGCCATCGTTCACCCGCAAGGTATCTCTATGTCAGGTCTTTGCATAGCTGTTCTCTCTACTTGGAAGTTTCTTCCCTCACCTCTCCAAATGGCAGATTCCTTCTCCCTGTTGGAGCCCCCGAAAAGCCATCTCTTTCCACACTAGCAAATGTAGCCCCACACCACCGTGTACCTCCTTATTTTATCTTCCTTTTATCTTGTTTAGAAATTNCCTGGAGAATCCCATGGACAGAGGAGCCTGGTGGGCTATAGTCCACAGGGTCACAAAGAGTCAGACATGACTGAAGCAACTTAGCAATCACGCACACATGAAAATAAACCACTACTGGGGGCACTTCAGTGTTTATTGCAGGATTTATTTTGCTGGAATTCATATTTTACACACACACTTCTCTTCCTCTAATCTTCGGGTCCTCTAAGGTGGAAAAATTGTTATCCCTGGTGCTCCACTTCCAGATTTGAACTTCTGATTTTCTTAGTGTAGATAGGGAAGCTGAAGACAGGGGAAACATTCCTTGGGCAGATGTGATAAAGAAATTTTAAAAGTGATATGAGGTGGAAGGTGGGAGGGGGGTTCAGGGAGCTCGTATACACCCGTGGCAGAGTCATGTCAATGTATGGCAAAACCGATACAGTATTGTAAAGTAAAATAAAATAAAAATAAAATTAAAAAAAAAAAGTCAACGTTCAGGTGACTGACTCTTTAACAACCCTGCTCACCCAGATCTCCTCTGTGAACTTTTCAATCTCTGCAGGGATGCCAAATGCACAATGAGTAATTCTGTATGAACAAGTACAATAATTATTACTATCACATTCCCTTCTCTACAAGCTGTCAGAGATGAGGAAGTTGGTCCATTACAGGGTCCAGCAGAGTCGAGTCTGAAGCAGAGGACTCAGCCAGCAGATGTCTCTGTTAGACTCAAGACAGTGAAGTCTCTACATCCCTCTTGGGAGAGCACAAGATCTCTCAGGACAAGTATAGCCAAAATGCATGTTTCCATCCAAAAATTAGGAAGTCTGGCACTGGTCATACTTGAGTTCCAGTGTAGATTGTCAACTCAACTGTGCAACATACTTCCTGTTGAAATCCCCCAGTGATGTGGAAGGGCTCACTCGTTCTGGTGGAGACAGGCTGAGTCGTCCCCCGTCACAGTCCCTGCATAAAATACAACCCACATGCAATCTTCCTTCTCCAGAACTGAAACTAACGCTCACCACACTGTCTGCTCAGAGACCATCAGCTTTTCTCCGTGGGCTTTCACCAGCACAAATTTACGGTCCTTGGGAATAACAGAGGCACTGTTTGGTTTTGGTTTTTTTGGTCAACCGCAAGGACTGCAATTCAAGCCAGTGATCAAACCTGTGAAATTGTTCGAGATGAAAAGTCACCCAAGTGAGAAGGAAGGAGTGTAA
Organism: Neotragus pygmaeus; assembly: GCA_006410875.1. Classification (NCBI taxonomy): domain Eukaryota; kingdom Metazoa; phylum Chordata; class Mammalia; order Artiodactyla; family Bovidae; genus Neotragus; species Neotragus pygmaeus. The sequence goes on from SJYV01042641.1 coordinate 1,550,383, forward strand.
ATGTATTCTCCAAAGCAGAGTTGTGAATGCTTAGTCACTTAGCTGTGTCCAGCTCCTTGCGACCCCATGGACTGTAGCCTGCCAAGCTCCTCCATCCATGGGATTATCAGGCAAGAATAGTAGAGTGGGTTGCCATTTCCACTTGCTACCAACTCACTTTTGTCTGATGTGCGTCAGTGGCTTTGCAACTCAGAAAAGCTATCTCTTTATCTCCCAGTACAGTAGAGGTGGATATGAAGACTTTATATTGAAAAGTTGCATACCTGAGTCTCAGTAACTGTGATGCCTCTCTCTAACCTTAAGAAACACTGTCCAGTGGTAAGAAAATTGGACTGAGCATTAGGAGAACAGTGTTTAATTCCAACTCCTCTTTTCATTCTCTGTGTGATGGCGAGTTACTTGACTTTTCTAATCCTGCTTTGATCTGTGTGGCATAGGAATATTAACCAGAACAAAGGAAGACAAATTTTCTAGAAGAAGTTGAACAATTCTTACTTCTCAGGACTGTCCTCAGGCATACATAAGATAATGTATGCAATACTCCTTTTTTGGATTAAGAATGATGAAGTACATTATTATCTTTTTGTTTATCTATTTATTGGCTGCATTGGGTCTTCGTTGCTATCCATGGGCTTTCTCTAGTTTCAGTGAGTGGGAGCTACTCTCTAGTTGTGGTGCAAAGGCTTCTCATTGCCGTGTCCTCTCCTGTTGCAGAGCACAGGCTCTGGGTGCACAGGCTCAGTAGCTGCAGCACGTGGGCTCAGTAGTTCCAGCTCAGGCTCTAGAGCGTGGGCTCAGTAGTTGTGGCACAGGAGCTTAGTTGCCCTGTGGCATGTGGAATTTTCCTGAACCAGGGATCAAACCCATGTTCCTTGCACTGGAAGGTGGATTCCTAACCACTAGGCCACCAGGAAAGTCCTATAATACTCTTGAATCATATTCAATTACTGTTTATTCCTTGTCTTCTCATCTTTCTCATTGATTTGATCAACAGGAGGTTAAGAATGCTTTTTAAAAAATTGATAAAGGATTAAGTAGCTAAAATGAAGTTTGGGATTATTAGAACATATCAGAGGTCTTAATTTACTATTTCCTATTCTTTTGACTGGCTCCTCCCTGGTGGCTCAGTGGTAGAGAATCCACCTGCAATGCCAGAGATGCAAGTTCCATGCCTGGGATCCCAGGGTCAGGAAGATTCTCTGGAGGAGGAAATGGCAATCCACTCCAGTATTCTTACCTGGGAAATCCCATGGACAGGGGATCCTGGTGGCCTACAGTCTATGGGGTTGCAAAAGAGTCGAACACAACTTAGCGACTAAACAACAACAACATTCCTTTGAACATAGCACAAGGGTTCAGAGTCAGAAGAATAGCACAGATTATGTGTCAGATTATTATGTATTCCTTGGTTTGAAAGCTATTGATTACACTGTGTTTTCTCAGTTATCAAACTGTGACAAAAGAAGGTCATTTGAACCAAGCAAATATATTGCTTCAAATATACCAGAAGCAAAGTATGAATAACTTCTCTAACATTCATATATCCATCAGTCAATTATTTCTATGTTTATTGGGATCCTCTTTTATGCCTGACCCTCTGCTGATAGATAGATGACTCCCAGGTCATGAGCCTTGCTGTCAGGAACATCACTCTACAGTCTGGGAGGAGTATCTCTAAATGAATATCTCCAATGGTAACTGATAAATTGGATTCCAAATGGAGTTTAAAGCCTCAAGAGAATTCAAATAAGATTTTGTATGCTTGAAATAGTGATGGGAGTTTGGATCAGAGAAAGTCTTTATAAAGGACTAATCTAACAGGTGGGACTCAATTGATAAGAGGAGCAGTAGCTGGATAATAGATGGGGGAGGAGGAGGAGGATGCCTTAGGTCCTAGGAATAACCAGAACAAAGGAAGATGAACTTTGGAGGAAGTTGAAATCTCCCCCCATATTTCACTGTAACAAAGTGTCCTGAAGTTGCAAGAGTATTCACACTAAACACAGATGTACAGAGGAAATGCAGTTTTTATTCCCTAGAGCTGCTATGACCTTTGCAGTTAGTGAGCGGAGGGAAATTTAACTGTTTAAAACCTGGTCTAATCCAGTATTTTAGCAGCCTTCTTTGGTTTGACTCAGGCTCTTTGGGGTACCTGGCTGGTCCTCCAGGACCCTCCTCTTTTCCCTTGATTCTCTCCTTCCCTAGTTTCTGATGCAGAATTCCTTTGCTTAGCCACAGAGATCCCTGATTTTTGATCCAGTGGCTCCCTCTCAAAGGGCAAATCAGGCTTCTCAGTCTGATCTGCCCAGATCAGAGATCTTATCCAGATCTCTAAAGGCAGGATAGCCTGGCATAGTTTTGACCCTGTCTGTCTACTGCCTCATTTTCTTTTCTCTCCTTCTCAGATCATCAGATTGCAGAGTGACCTTTTACCCCCTGTTTTCTAAGGTATAATATGCATGAGATGTAGTGGGAGGGAAGCTGATTTGCCCACGAAAGAATATAAATTAAGAAATAAGCCAAAAATATTTATTTCAAAACCATGCAAATTCAACAGAAGAGTTTTTATGTGTGTGACTTCAAAGCACTTTTAAAAGTTTTCAGTCTTTCAGCAATGCAGAGGAACCCAGGTCCAGTTTACATCTTATTCACATTTCAGATAATCAACCTATAGACACAGTACATCTACTCTCATGGTCAGGTTCTTGGCTTCTGAACAATATATGGAAACTGGTTCACAGTAATAGAAATATATCTTTCCCTTCAGCAATGATGGGAGTGCTATTTAAAATTTAAACCTCCCACAATTAAGATAGCACCAAACATTTGAATCCATTTCCTGTTAAAGATTTTCCCACTCTCCAGTCTGTAATGCTTATCATCCAGGTCAAAAGGAGATGTTGCACAAAGACTGTAACTTCAAATGAAGCCTCTCAGTGAGCAATAGCATTTATAGAAATATTTGAAAGAGAAGTATAGCAGTCCCCCTTTGTCCATAGTTTTGCTTTCTGCAGTTTCCAGTCCAAAAATATTAAATAGAAAAGTCCAGAAATAAACAGTTTATAAGGCTTAAATTACATGTTTTTCTGAGTAGCATGATGAAACCTCATGCTGTCTGACTCCATCCTACTCCTCCCCACCCAGGATCCCCAGCCATCCTCATCATATGCTCGTCATGGTTCTATGATCCAGAATGACTCAGCACAGATGATCCTTCTTCTGACATAGCATCAGAAAGACAGTTGTAGCCTAATGCTATGTCACAGTGTCTATATCATTCACCTCCCTTTGTCTCACCAGGTAGGTTTTTTTTTTTCATCACAAGAAGGGTGAATACAGTACAATAAGATATTTTGATTGAGAGGGAGACTATATTCACATAACTTTTATTACAGTGTAATTGTTCTACTTTATTATTAGTTATTTTTAATCTCTAGCTGTGCCTGATTTACAAATTAAACTTTATCATAGTTATATATGTATAGGGAAAAAAACGTAGTCTATGTAGGGTTCAGTACTATGCACATTTTCAGACATCCACTGGGGATCTTGGAACATGTCCCCCATGGATAAGGAAGGACTACTGTATCTATAAAAGAAACATCAGGGCAGAAACAGCTCCAAAACACATATGCTTTCAGTCTATAAAAGAGGCTCTGATCAATGCAGTTTGTGAAGTTTCATTCTTTGAAAGCGAAGGTTTTCCCCATAAGGTGATGGAGACTGACTTTGTCCTGCAGCTGTTTTATAAGAACCTGGAATACATTTAAACTTCAATTTTAATAACTTCATTGGCATGACAGGGCAGGCATGTTTTGTGAAAGTCTGTATAACTGAACCCCTGTCTAGGAATTGGTTTCATCACCTCTCTCTTTGGCCATACTCCCTGGTCATGTCTTCTGGATAACAGACTGCCGGGGCCAGGGATAACATTTTTTCCCTATCTCCTCTCTTCTGTCTTCTAATTCTCTACAATAAGTGGTGTTTGGGAAAAATAAAGGGCTTGTGATAATATGCTACTTTTAAATGTATCTAGTCCTTGGATTTTTACCAAATGTATTTCTATATTATAGTCAGGGAGCCTGACATGGCTAAATCTGCAGATCTGAGTTGGCCTTTTAGAAAAACAATCTAGGGTATTTGTGAAATATTTCCTTTCTGGCACTGCAAGTATGGATATTTCTTTGTTTATGACCATCACCCATTTGAAGACTTTTAATAGTCATGCCAGGATAGGAAGCTGCAATGATGCAAAAACAAAAAACTGTCAAGAAATACATGCTGTTCATATACAGGATGTCTATAAAACTATACAGATATAGCCGAATACATGTAATGCCGTCAATGACATTGCCAATCTTTAAGAAAATTAAAATAATTTGGAATAATATTAGCATAGCTTTGTCAGCAAATCTATTAATATTCATCATGACGTTAACATAGATGATAACTTTTTCCACCTAAGCTCCCAGACTTTATAGACACCCTGCACAGTATGATCCCAAATTTATTTTTAATGTGTGGCTCAGACGGTAAAGAATCTACCGGCAATGCAGGAGATCGAGATTTGATCCCTGAGTAGAGAAGATCCGCTGGAGAAGGAAAAGGCTACCCATTCCAGTATTCTTGCCTAGAGAATTCCATGGGCAGAGGAGCCTAGCAGGCTATGGTCCATGGGATCACAAAAGAGTCAGACACGATTAGGCAACTAACACTTCCACTTTCATGCACATGTGCCTATTCAAAGCATCAGAAAAACATACAACAAAATTTTAACAGTGAGTAAAATTATATATCATTTCTATTTTCTTCTTTGTTCTGATTTTTCCACTATTTCTAATGTTAGCATGTGTTACTCTTGTGTTGAGGGAAAAAATTAAAAATAAAAATCAACAGAATAAATTGTCCACATGTCTACTATACAATGTAAGTACTAGTAGATAGATTCTACTGTGGACATATTCAGTTACTTAAATGATATTTACCAGGCTGACACTTTGAAGATAACCGACATGCTTTAAAAATCTAGGGAGTGAAGAAGTAAAAGGAAAAGAGGAGTAAGAAAAAGTACTAAAGGGTCCAAATGTCTATCTCCTAACACATTTATGATAGTCTTAATGTAGTCATTTTCTCCCAGTAGCAAAGCTCCTAGGGAAAGGACAGACTGTGAAAGAAGATTTCCTTCATCTTTGATTTGATAAAGCTACCAAAAGCCTTCTAAAAACACAACCAGTGTTTGTTAACTGACAAATTATGTAGAATTTGCTCTTAAGAGGTTACCAGAAAGAGTGACATATATGTGTGCATGTGTGTACATGTGTGCATCTGGGTGTATGTGTATATGCATATAGTTATGCCTTCCTAGGTGTTCATGTGGTAACAGAAGCAAGTTATCAGTTAGATTTATAAGGATTAACAGAAGAAAAGTATCTTAGTGCTAGTCTACAACCAGTTCAGAGTGGACCTTTCTGTAACCCAAGTGTGTGTGTGTAGGATTATTACTTTAATCTACAGGAGTGGTTGGTCCCAAGTTCCCCTGTGATAACACAGACTGAATTATGCAATTCAATAATTTTAGAAAGAGGTTTATCATGAAACTGAATGTGTCCAGTGGTTTTTATATGGCTCAGACCTCTTACAGATTGTTTTCTCTGACACAATTTCTACAGCCTTTTAAAGTTTCTCATATGTTGAATGTATGCATATGAAATTCACAAGATGAAAGCCTAATACTGTCAAGGTAGCAATTTCTTTCTCTATAAGGAAGACCACATGTTCCCATAAACCTTAAAGAAAGAACATAATTTTAATTTTCACTCATGCAATATTTCTAATGCTTCAGGGTATGACATGACCCAAGAACATTTGAGATACATTTGAAGGCTGGACAAAACTGAAAGCATGCAGAAGTTCTACTAGCTTCGTGTGTTCGTACAGGGCTGGCCGTTCCATCATAGGACTCTGATTTTATGACTCTTAGGCATACATTTTTCTTACTTTTTTAGAAAAAAAGAGTTGTAGGGTATTGTAAGAAAATAATTTTCATTCTTTAGACACAAGCACTAGCAAATGAAGATCTAACCCCAAGAGAAAAATAACTATTATAGCATAGAAGACAGCACCTAGCCTTCACTGAGCCACGTCTGAATTATAAGAACTCCACTGAGCTCTGTGTTGGAATGACGGTGTCACCATTTTTAATAAAGATTCTTCTACATTGATCAATCCATGCTCTTCAATTCAGAGCTGAGATTAATTCTCCAAGACATAGTATGGTACAGCATTAACACTTGAAATCATAACTGCTTGCTTTCATTTTGGCATAACTATTGTACCACCTTAGAAGCTGCTTCTATTGACCTTTAGATTAAAAATATGTTGGATTATCATGATTGACACTTTTAAAATGACTCATTCTTGCCAAACATAGCATAACAACTTTTTAACATTCCCTTTTCTTTATAACTGCCTCTCCTTTCATTATATGAAACATAGCTGGATTCTACACCACTTCTCATTGCCTAACATGGTTTTTTTTTTCAGAGTTCAAGAAGATTTACACTTGGAGCTAAATGTTTCAGTGATTGCTCTGTTGGGTTTCATTATACCCATGTAGTTAATCAAAGCAAGTCTGGCCTTGCTACCATGATTCACTGTATGGTTTTTTTGAACTTAATCATTTACACAGAATGAATATACACATTATCATCAGGGCTGGATTTCTTTAACAGCCTGCATGACATGGTACTGTAATGCCTTTGTCGACTGTTGATTCCTGAGGACTCCTAGTTGCCAGGGTTTTTGTTAAGACATTTCACTGATGGACTTTGGATTAGAAAAAGGCAAATAGGAAGCCTAGGTGAAGCTACAGAGAGCAGAGGAAATGCCAGCTGACTTATCTCCAAGTTGGGCTAACCGGGAATCCTTTCATTTGTATAAAATATTTCTTTTCATGGTGTGTGGTCTTCACAATCATAATTAACAAGTTACCTTTCTTCACTCTTCTTCCTAATCCCGTCATAAATTATTGGCTGCTGGCATCTGGGTAGGGTTTGGCAGATCTCAGATTTTAAGTATAGCCTGAGGGAATTACCGTGATTGCTGCTTTAAACTGAAGAAGCTAATTGTGTAAGTATTAACATTTGTGAGCTAGGTCTAACAAGTCTAGTTTCTGTGTCTAACAAGTCAAGTCCAGTGATACTCCCATTGGCACCATCTTCCTCTACGAAAAAGCAGATTCACATTTAACCGGAACAATTGGAGTGCGAGGGCCAGCTCCAGGCTCGTGGGAGACAATTGTCAAGTTTTCAGAAATTGTATAAACGGCTTGTTAAGCACAGTCATTATTTATAATCAAAGCTTATAAACTTTTAATTAAATAAACCTTATTTTTAAGAGGGGATAAATGCTCAAAACTCGGCATTTCCTAAATATGTCACTCCATTGTACTGTTAGGTGTACTCTTGGGGCTATTTGTGTCTAGATTATCTGTACATCTGGTGGAAATACCACATAATGGTGTGCTGCTGTACAGCACTACACTCAAGGACATCTCATTGGTAGCTCCAGTTAGCCATGGTAGGAGGAGACATATCATGAAAATCACAAATGCTATAAACCAGGACTTGATCTGTTGTTTTGTGTCTTCCAAAGTACTGTTTTATTTTCCCAACTAGAGAAGTTCAATAAATGATTTGGCCATAGGAGCTTTCTTTATTATTGAAGTATAGTTGATTTATAATGTTGTATTAATTTCTGATGTACAGCAAAGTGATTATATACATATGTATATATATATTCTCTTTCATATTCTTTTTCATTTAGGGTATTATAATAATACTGAATATAGTTCCCTGTGCTATACATTAAGACCTTATTGTTTATCTATTTTATATATAGTAGTTTGTATCTGTTAATCCCAAACTTCTAATTTATCCCTCCTCTCGCACCTTTCCCCTTTGGTAACCATAAGTTTGTTTTCTATGATGTGAGTCTGCTATGTAATAAGTTCATTTGTATCATATTTTAGATTCCACAGATAAGTGATATCATGTGGTGTTTGTCTTTCTCTGTCTGGCTTACTTCACTTAGTATGATAATCTCTGGATCTATCCATGTTGCTACAAATGGCATTTCATCCTGTTTATGGCTGAGCAGTATTTCATCTATATATGTTCCACATCTTCCTTATCCATTCCTCTGTCAATGAACATTTAGGTTGCTTCCATGCCTTGGCTATTGTAGATAGTGCTGCTATGAACATTAGAGTGCATGTATCTTTTCAAATTCAAGTTTTCTCCATCTATGTGCCCAGGAGTAGGATGACTGGGTCATCTGGCAACTATATTTTTAGTTTTTTAAGTCACCTTCAACTATTCTCCGTAGTGGCTGTACCAATAGACATTCTCACCAACAGTGGAGGAGAGTTGGCCATAGGATTTTACTGCAGGAGTTTTCTGAATTCAAAATTTATTCTCCTAAGTCTTGTGTCCTGTATATCCCTTCTAGTAGACTTTTCACTGCTGCTGTACCTATACACTCATAAAAACTACTAGTGGTACTAACCAGTGTTTGGTTTGAATATTCATTGTGCTCCTTGAGAAAGGTACCACTTAAGTACATTTAGGTCTGTTTTTTTTTTTTTTTTTTTTTGCAGAGAGCCTGTTGTTATACATTTACCAATACATACTTTCCAGAACTGCCAGGTTCCATTTAAGCAAATCTACCCCCAGAAATGACCACACTCAGCTGCAGCAATCCTATCACTTAACTTTCACATCTTCATGGCTTATGTTCCATACCATCTCCTAACCCCAGGAAACACTGAAAACTACTTTCTAGAAATACTATTTTTTTATGTTTATAAAAAAATCCAGATTACTAGAATTTATAAATTGTCAGAGTTCTCAGTGTTTGTCTTCAACTGTTCTTCAGGACTCACTACTACCAGCTTTATTTTCTAGCATCAGCCAGAACGCTCCCATTTTATTTCAATATGTAAGCAACATGAATATGACACCATTAGAAATAAGAAAGGGAGACGGTTACACAGACTTGCAAAGAAGCACCACCCAAGTGCCAGGCTTAATGGGCTTTGAAAGAATCAGGTACAGGAGTCCCTGAACCTGTCCTCTCTCTATGCCTCTCTCTCTGTCATTTGTTTTCCATGGAGAAACCAATCTCTCAGTGGCAATCTCTCAGTGGCAAAATACTACCTGGCTAATATTAGATGAAGGAATTGAGTACAGTAGTAGCTGAGAAACAGAGACTACAAATCTGATAGAATTATATGGAGCCCATTCATTTCTGTTTCAGATTTTCTTAGCATTATTAGTGAGTACACTCACCAATGAAGCACAAAGTCTCTCTGTATGTGTATGTGTTCAACTAACTCATGAGCTTTTTCTGATGTTCACATTTTGTGGGANATCTGATAGAATTATATGGAGCCCATTCATTTCTGTTTCAGATTTTCTTAGCATTATTAGTGAGTACACTCACCAATGAAGCACAAAGTCTCTCTGTATGTGTATGTGTTCAACTAACTCATGAGCTTTTTCTGATGTTCACATTTTGTGGGAGAGGGAGGATGAAATACGTCCATGCTCTGTGGGTGGAGTTTCTCTACTGGAACAATTTACCCCCACCCCAAAGCTTTTTAAACCGGTGACTCCAAACTCTGACCTCCTGACGACGTTTCAGTCTTTCTGTTCATTATTGGTACCATATGCAGCCAGAATTACCTCCGGCTTTACACTGACCCTGCAAGTCCTGGCTTTCTCACAAGTTTATCTACTATGGCATGAAGATTGTTTCTTCAAACTATCACTCACAGCAAATGTTTTCCTCCTGTGTACCATCATCAGCATCTTTACCTGCTTGGTAACTTCTGATGGAGAGAAACTGATAAGTTTCTGCCTCACTCCAGACTCAAAGAGGCCCATAGATAGATCATAGTGGAAATTGTTAGGTGTGTTACAGTTAAATACAAATCACACTTTAACTTTCCAAGAAGCTTTGTTCCCAAATGCAAAAAAAAAAAAAGCAAAACTCTTTAAGTAGTTACAAAACTTCCATGCAAAAGTTATATCAAAGAAAAAAGGTAACAGGAATACATTTAACTGTAAAAACCTAGAAGCAAAAAGCTGAAGACAATTTATCACAAAATTATTGCCAATTGCTGGGAATCTTTTTATTCTCTCTTACCAAAAAAAAAAAAAAATGCACTACAGTGAATTCCCTGGTGGTCCAGTGGTTAGGATTCCATGCTTTGACTGCTGGGGGTGTGTGGGGTCAATCCCTGGTCAGGCAGTAAGATCCTGCGAGTTTCACTGGTGCTGCTACTGCTAAGTCGCTTCAGTCGTGTGTGACTCTGTGTGACCCCATAGACGGCAGCCCACCAGGCTCCCCCGTCCCTGGGATTCTCCAGGCAAGAACACTAGAGTGGGTTGCCATTTCCTTCTCCAATGCATGAAGGTGAAGAGAGAACGCGAAGTCGCTCAGTCGTGTCTGACTCTTAGCAACCCCATGGACTGCAGCCTTCCAGGCTCCTCAGCCCATGGGATTTTCCAGGCAAGAGTACAGGAGTGGGGTGCCATTGCCTTCTCCAGCAAGTTGCAGAGTGCAGCCCAAAACAATCCACTACAGCACTTTTCCCTGTATATGTATATATTTTCCTCTGCAATTGGAGTAATAAAGTATTTTGCAGACAGGAGTTGCTTGAAAACACTAGTCTACTGGCTGACTTAAAAAGCTGTAGGATTATGCAAACTGACCCATTTAGCTGCTGCTCTCACCTAGAACTCATATTAACACTAAAATGCAAGATTAGACTTCATGTAGGCTTGGTAATGACAATCTCATTTAGTTCTTAAATTCAAAATGTCAAAATTCCAATCACATAGCAGAATGCTGAAAACAGAGGGTAAGGTGCCTAGAAGATTTGACCTTTCATGCTATTCCATCCTATTTTATTAAGAAAAGCTTCTAGCTAACCTACCTTGGAGTGGAACTGGAATTTAAAAAAATAAGCAATTATTATATACAGTTAAACTTTAGGAGAAAAAAATTTAACAATGTGCTTTGGTATAATTCAATTTGGTTGAATGAGCAATTTCTAATTTGGACTTTTGCTTTAGACTGCTGGTATGTTTTGCAGCTTTGACAATATCACTTGAACTTGCCCGTTGTCATAACTTTGGTGAAATGGGGATAATAATGCTCTCAGTCTGTTCAAGCTTTCATACCAATATAACTTATGTGACTTCATGACAAAATACTAAAGTGACTTATAAACAACAGAGATTTTTTTCCTTCACATTTCTACCTGCTTCCTAGTTTATAAATGGCCATCTTTTTACTGTTTCCTCACACACACAGTACACGGGGAAGGGCATAGCGACCCACTCCAGTATTCTTTCCTGGAGTATTCCATGGACAGAGGAGCCTAGTAGGCTTCCATGGGTCACAAAGAGTCAGACATGATGGAGTGACTAACACTTTTACTTCTTTTCACACAGCACAAATGATGAGGAGTTTCTAGGTTCTCTTTTTATAGGTCACTAATTCTGTTCATGAGGACTGCACCCTCATAATCAGTTCCCAAAGACCCTCACCTCCTAACACCATCACTTTGGGGATTAGAGTTCAACATATGAATTTGTAGGGGAAGGAAGAGATACAAACATTCAGTCTATAACAAATGTTCACCAGAAAATTTCCCTGGAGTTGCAGAAGATGAGAATTCTGGCCTTGATATCTCCAAGTGTTCAGAAGACTTGGTCTAGACAATGCTATGACATTTCGTGCTCAATGGCAGGGGAGATAAAGAAATCAGTCTGAAGGAGAGAGGCATAGCTGCGTGAGAAGCTTTCTCAGCACATAGCAGGATTCTGGCCTCCTGAGTCTCTGCAACACTCAAATTCACTGAACGAACAGAGAGGAGGAGGATTATATATATTTATATATTGATCCGCATGCTGGGGTTTCAAATGTGATTCATTATGTACCATTTCCTTTACCCTAATCCATCTGCTAAGGTTTTCTTCTGCTGTGCAGAAGGAATTTGAAAAAGAAATGCAACTTTAACTGAGAAGAGAGTAACAGCATGACACAGTTAGAACCACCTGCACTAAGGAAAGATTCAAGATGGTATTTGTCAAATATTGGAAGATGTGTGTCTGCTAGCTGAGGGATAACGGGATGTTTTCAGAGACAGTTTTAAAGTTCTATGGCCAAGAAAAAAAAAGATGCATTTGCTTCTCATAATAGTGGTTATCATTTCTCTTGTGAAATGTTTATCTACTGGTGATCTCACTATGGCTTCCTTTGGATTGTCTTCTTGTTTTATTTTCTCTCACTAGAAAAAGCAAACATCTTGGTTCCTGTCTCTTTCTATTATAAGTACCAAGCATGTGCAAAGTTAAAACAAAGACTGCACATTTTCAAGGAACTGGATAAGTACAGTCAAGTGGATCCTAATGGGAATGTCATGGTGTGGGAATTTGGTAACACATGCTTGTGGATTTTGAAAAAAGTAGAGGAGAGATGGATAAAGAAGAGGTGGAGGGACAGGGAGAGAAAGAATAAAACAAACATTTAAGGACCTAGTCCCTGGTGTGGGAGTGAATAAAACACTCTTCAGTGTTGGAGCTGGTCAACTATGCTTTATGCATGTGTGTGCACTCAGTTGCTTCAGTGTCCAGCTCTTAGTGACCCTATGGACTCTAGCCTGCCAGCCTCCTCTGTCCAAGAGATTCTCCAAGTAAGACTACTGGAGTGGGTTGCCATGCCCTTGTCCAGGGGATCTTCCATCATACTAAATTTCATTTGTTGAAATCAGAAAGATCTTCAACCAGGGTAGGAAAAATTATGTAGTATACCTTTATGGGCATGTAAGATTTAGTCTATTGATTTGTTTATTATTCATATATACTGTAAAATAAATTAGCTTCACAGAATTGTTTTCTTGAGCTTGACCAAGACATTTATTGTAGCTGTGTATTTTCCTTTACTCCTGAGACTAAAAAAAATGTTTATCATAAAAGTAATTTAACCATGTAACTAAAAGTTGCAAAATAGAGAAAGTAAGAACAAAATTATCCAAAATATAACCCCATGTCCACCATAGAATGTGGCATATGCCTTTTGCTTTTTTTTCCCTAACTGAAATATAGTTGATTTACAACATTGTGATATTTTCAGGTGTATATAAAAGGGATTCAATTATAAATACACATACATCTTTTTTTTTTCCAGTTCTTTTCCCTTTTAGGTTGTTACAAAATATTGAGTATAGTTCTCTGTACTATATAGTAGGCCTTTGTTGTTTATCTGTTTTATATGTAGTAGTGTATACATGTCAATCCAAAACTCCTCATTTATCTTCCCCCATCTTTCCCCTTTGGTAGCTGTAAGTTTGTTTTCTGTGTCTGTGGGTCTCTTTCTATTTTGTATATAAATTCATTTGTATTTCCTTTAGACTCTACATATAGTCAATAGCATATGATATTCGTCTTTCTCTGGCTTACTTCAGTTAGTATGATAATCTCTAGGTCTATCCATGTTGCTGCAAATGCCATCATTTCATTCTTTTTATGGCTGAGTAGTGGGTGGAGGAGCCTGGTAGGCTGCAGTCCATGGGGTCGCTAAGAGTCGGACACGACTGAGCGACTTCACTTTTACTTTTCATTTTCATGCACTGGAGAAGGAAGTGGCAACCCACCCAAGTGTTCTTGCCTGGAGAATCCCAGGGATGGGGGAGCCTGGTGGGCTGTGGTCTCTGGGGTCACACAGAGTCGGACACAACTACAGTGACTTAGCAGCAGCAGCAGCAGTACTCTATTGTACATATATACCACATCTTCTTTATCCATTCATCTGTCAGTGGATATTTAGGCTGTTTCCATGTCTTGGCTATTGTAAAATGAGTGCTGTCATGAACACTGGGGTGCAAATATCTTTTTTAATTATGTTTTTCTCTGGATATATGCCCAAGAGTGGCATTATAGGATCATATGGCAACTCTATTTTTAGTTTTATAAGGAACCTCCTTATTTTTTGTTATCTTTTACTCTGCATTTTATATTGTAATCACTTGCAACATATCTATCCATGTGTTATATATTTATATATATACAGATTTTATATACATGCATATTCATTTTTCTTCACAAAATTATATTTTCATCATCTCATGCTGTTATATATTTTAAAAATAAAATTTAATGCCTTCATATTATTTCTAAATCATTATAATTTATTTAATCTGGCATTAGGTCCTCGGAACAGTCGTACATGTTATTTCAAAAACTGGAGCCCAAAAGTAAATAGATTAGAATTTACCTTATTGGGAAAAGCTAAAGATGTTACTTTAATATCTCTCCTGCATTATTTTGTACTATGAAGCTCCAGGAGAGGAGATTAGAGTGCTCATTTCTCAAACTTAATTAAACATAGAACTATTTCTACCATGGCATGTTGTATAATGTTGGTATTCCAAGAGCACACTTTGGAAAACAATAATTTAGCCATTTCCTTATTCTTGGATAGCTAGGCTGTAAAAAATGTTTCTCTATAAGAATAGAGAATTTAACCTTATATACAGATTTTTTCATATTCAGAATTATTTCATGAGAATTAATTCCCAGAAGTTAAAATAAAGTAAATGAAAAAGTTGAGTGTTTTTAAAGTCTTTGATATGTATTGCCACTTTACTCTCCAGTTGCCTCACCAGTATATCAAGTATCCTTTTGTCATTATAACATCAGTCCACAGAGTTGATTATGAGTCTGTGGATGATCACTGCTGCTTTTGGATTTGGGTATGGCTGAGGAAACCAGTCAATAAACAACAAGCAATATATTTCCACAGTATTCTAAGTGCTAATATATTTCCACACTATACTAAGTGCTGGGGCTGCCCAAATCGTACAGTGGTAAAGAATTTGCTGCCACTGCAGGAGACACAAAAGATGTGGACTTGATCCCTGGGTCGGGAAAATCCCCTAGAGTAGGAAATGACAACCAGCTCCAGTATTCTTGGAAAATTCCATGGACAGAAGAGCCTGGCAGGCTACAGTCTCTNAAAGAATTTGCTGCCACTGCAGGAGACACAAGAGATGTGGACTTGATCCCTGGGTCGGGAAAATCCCCTAGAGTAGGAAATGACAACCAGCTCCAGTATTCTTGGAAAATTCCATGGACAGAAGAGCCTGGCAGGCTACAGTCTCTGGGGTCACAAAGTCGGCCACGACTGAGCAACTGAGCACATGCACAGCATATACTGAGTGTACACACTGTTAGCCTCCTGATGGATATGCCCTATGAGATATCAATTCTGTGAGCTGCAAAGTGAGGTCCTAACTATC
Source organism: Neotragus pygmaeus (assembly GCA_006410875.1). Classification (NCBI taxonomy): domain Eukaryota; kingdom Metazoa; phylum Chordata; class Mammalia; order Artiodactyla; family Bovidae; genus Neotragus; species Neotragus pygmaeus. The sequence goes on from SJYV01042641.1 coordinate 1,565,750, forward strand.
ATAGACTCAGATTAAAGACTGAGATCTTTTCTGTTGTTATACAAAGGCTAATTATGCTGTATTTTTGAGATACTTAAAAGGTTGTGGGCATGTGGTATCTGCTCAGTGTATATTTGCCAAGTGAAGGAATCATTAAATAATGAACTGTACACCCACATACCCACTAAATGTTTCCTTTTGACCAGCTATGTTCAGAGAGCCCCTAATTCACTCGTTACATCCTTATCAAGGGCTTTCCTACTTAGCCAGTGCTCTAAACAATAGATGATCCAGTTTGGTGTCAACTTAAATATGGCTGACAGGAAGTTGTTGAGACACATGAAAATGCTTATTGAAAAGGTGATGTGAGCAGCAGGCCCTGGGAGCTACAAGTCATTTGCTGGCTGTAGGGCCTATTGAGGAAATCTTAGACTTCTCTGGAATTCCATTTCTTCTTATCAAAATAAAGTTAATAATACCCTTTCCCTGGTGTCTGGAAGCTCAAATAGATACAAAAACACACTTTGAAAAGTTAATACTACATTGAAAATATAAGGCATAATTATTATTTTTACTGACTCTATGGTGCCCATCCCAAACTGTGAGAAAGTCTGGAGAATGAAGTATTAGGAGTTTATAGACTAAAGAGAAAAAGTAATGGAGGCTTTAGGCACTAATTTTCCTTCTGGTGGCATACCTACAGACACCACCAGTGTTTCCCCTAAAAGAACAAAAGTCTTCCCTTATGCTGAGGTTTCCAGATTCTTCAGAAGTTGCTAGGAGAAACAGACCTTGGAGTAATTTGCTGACTTTAAAAAACACATTGTTGACAACTGAGATTATATGGTATCTCTCTTATCCCAGACATTTTCCTGATACTAGTCTTATTAGGTTTTAATCAGACATGATCTTAGTGAAATGCTTGAAATCTGATTAAAAAGCAGCATGAATAAGGATGAAGGAGAAATAACAGCAGTGTTGCAGACCTAACTGATAAATTGATGAAAATACATGTAACTATAGGAGCCTGGTAGGCTACAGTCCATGGGGTAGCTAAGAGTCATAGACGACTGAGCAACTTCACTTTGACTTTTCACTTTCATGCATTAGAGAAGGAAATGGCAACCCACTCCACTATTCTTACCTGGAGAATCCCAGGGACGGCGGAGCCTGGTGGGCTGCCATCTATGGGGTTGCACAGAGTCGGACACAACTGAAGTGACTTAGTACTAGTAGTAGTAGTAGAGTAGATAACTTGACATTCATTAGGGACACAGACTGAGACCCTTGGAATCCCCAAATTTGTGAATNATCTGAATGAGGATAAGGAAAAGGAGGGTTGTGCCCAGGCTAGGAAATTACCAACTTGAATCATAGGAATCTGTAATTCTGCCCAAGGAAACCACTAAGAGCCCATTTTGTGCTGCGGAAAAGCCTTTGGGAGAGTTGACAGTCCTTTGCATGGTGGGCTCAGGGAAATGAATTTAAACAAATAAGCACAATTTTTTTTCCCCCCCATAGAAAATTTTTAAAAATTGCAGAAATGCTCCAAGGCAGTGATTCTTCAGCTCTTTGGAGTTGAAAGTGAAAGTGCTAGTTGCTCAGTCATGTCTGACTCTCTGCGACCCCAGGGACTGCAGCCTCTGTTCATGGAATTCTCTAGGCTAAGAATACTGGAGTGGTTTGCCATTCCATGAGAGAACCCTTAAAGTCTCTGATGAAAGCTGTGGCCTGTCTCCTCAGAAACATGCACCCATGTCCATAAACCCAACATTTTTTTTTTTTAGACAATTTTTTTGAGCAGTTTTAGGTTCACAGCCATATTGAGAGGAAGGTAGAGAGATTTTCCATATAGTCCCTGCCCTTACAAATACAACAAAACGGTGCATTTGCTGTAACTGAAGAACCCATAACTCCAAGTTCATAGTTTATGCTAGGATCCACTCTTGATGTTATACATTCTATGGGCTTTGATAAATGTATAATGACATGTATCCATCATGACAGTATCACACAGAGGATTTTCACTGCCCCTAAAATCCTCTGTGCTTCACTTGTTCATCTCTCCCAACACCAAAAACCCTTGTCAACCACTGTCTTTTTTATTTTTTTTATTTTTACTGTTGCCATAGTTTACCTTTTCCAGAGTGTCATATACTTGGAATTGTATAGTATTTAGCCTTCTCATATTGGCTTCATTCACTTAGGAATACATTTGTTCCTCCAGGTCTTTTCTGTGGCTTGATAGTTCATTTCTTTTTAGCACTATCACAGTTGACCCTNTAGTTTACCTTTTCCAGAGTGTCATATACTTGGAATTGTATAGTATTTAGCCTTTTCATATTGGCTTCATTCACTTAGGAATACATTTGTTCCTCCAGGTCTTTTCTGTGGCTTGATAGTTCATTTCTTTTTAGCACTATCACAGTTGACCCTACATATCCTTGGATTCAGCATCTGTGAACTCAACTAACTGGTGGATGGAAAATTTTCAGAAAAAAGTTCCAGAAATTTCCAAAAAGTAAAATTTGAATTTGCTGCAAATCAGCAACTATTTGCAGAGCCACTTACATTGCATTAGGCATTATAAATAATCTAGAGATGATTTAAATGTATGAGAGGATGTATGTAGATTATAAACAAATAGTGCAGTGATTTAAATGTGGGACTTGAGGATCTAGGAATTTTGGTATTCGTGATGGGCCCTGGAATTAATCCTCCATGGATACTGAGATAAGAATGTATTCCATTGTCTGGATATTGCTGTTGTCGTTGTTCATTTGCTCACTTGTGTCCTACTCTTTGTGACCCCATGGACAGCAGCACACTAGACTTCCCTGTCCTTCACCATCTCCCGGAGTTTACTCAAACTCATATCCATAGAATCAGTGATGCCATCAGACCATCTTGTGCTCTGTCATCCCCTTCTTCTCCTGCCTTCAATCTTTCCCAGCATTAGGGTCTTTTCTAACGAGTCAGCTCTTTGCATCAGGTGGCCAAAGTATTGGATCTTCAGTTTAAGCATTAGTCCTTCCAACGAATATTCACTGTTGGTTTCCTTTAGGATTGGCTAGTTTGATTTCCTTGCAGTCCAAGGGACTCTCAAGAGTCTTCTCTGACACTACCATGAAAGATTGGGAAATGTTATAAGGAAACAGAGAGAAGCAAGGTTGTTAAGGTGGAAAAGAAAGCAGAAAATTGAAGAGGCTCGGATTTCAGAATATGGTAGATCAGTATTGAAATTCTCATTCTACTGCAGAATTCTATCCATGCGAACTTGGGCAACGGTGACTTAGTACACTTGACAGTAAAGTGTGCAGTGATAATCCTCATCTTTCTCCTTTTAGGGTCAATATAGAAGAGGCAGGTGATGGAGAAGCAGCATGCTGTATGTCTGGACTGATCTGGGTTCAGATCCCAGCTCTGATGTTATTAGTTGGGTGACAAGGAACAAGTTACGCAATTCCCTAAATCTCTTGTCTCTAAGAGAGGTATAGAAATACTGTACCCCTAAAATGATGCTTATGTAAATAAACTGTTTTCTAGAGAATNTCCATGATCCAGCGGATGTTGGGAATTTGATCTCTGGTTCCTCTGCCTTTTCTAAAACCAGCTTGAACAGTGAGTTTGAGTCAAAACTCTCTAAGATCACCTTCAGGGTCCTCTATCAGGAGGTCCTTTCAGACCATTTCTCATTCTGTATACTAGACTTTCATTCTATTCTGATTTTGAAGACCCTGAAGGCCTCACTTGCCCTGTTGATATTGGATGTCCAACATGCTCTTCCCTTTCCCTGGAACCGTCTTCTGTCCTGTGCTACCCCTCACGCTCCTTTGCTGTTATCTCCTGCTCCCCTTTAGCTCTCTCTTTGGTATTATTTTGCTGGACAGCCTCTCTGAGCCTCCACCCTGGTTCAGGCACATCTCTGCTTCCGTAGCACCACATACCATCCCCCTACTCCCACACTACTCAGGAGTTTCCCCTTCTAGATTGGGAGTTCACTGGGGGCAGACACACCTGTCATTTACGTCTTAATCCCCGCCCCCAGCATGGTGCCCTGCAGAGACCAGGCTCTCAGTCCCTTTGTGTCAAAGTGTAAGATGCCCCTGCTTAGTCATGGGCAAGCCAGTTGTCCTGAGATTGGAGACTGAGGCTCCAGATATAGCGGCATCATTAAGAGTGGAAGATGAACTTGGGAAGAACCTCTAGAGAGACTGGAGATGTGCATGACTGGTAGGGATTCTGCCATTATAGTGACTGAGAAATGTCTTAGTCCTATGGGAGCAGGAATGCCCCAAGGAGGCCCCATAGAACAGTGGGTATCAGTATGGCAGGATCCTTGGGCAATCTGATTTAAACAGTACTCTAGTACCGAAGTGTGAAAGTCGCTCCATCGTATCCGACTCTTTGCAACCCCATGGACTATGGTCTACCAGGCTCCTCTGTCCATGGCATTCTCCAGGCCAAAATACTGAAGTGGGTAGCTGCTTCCTTCTCCAGGGGATCTTGCAACCCAGGGATCAAATCTAGGTCTCCCACATTGCAGGCACATTCTTTACCATCTGAGCCATCAGGGAAAGCCAAGAACTAATACCCAAAGACAGGCATTATTTGAAGTGTGTTAACTCCTGGAATTGAATGAAATCTTATTTGTGATTGGTAGAAGTTGTCACACATCTTTGAGTGCCTTGCCTTCTCCACCCCACATTAAGTAGGATTACATTTTCCTGCTCATCCCTACTCACTTCGGAGAAGGCGATGGCACCCCACTCTAGTACTCTTGCCTGGAAAATCCCATGGACAGGGGAGCCTGGTAGGCTGCTGTCCATGGGGTCACGAAGAGTTGGACACGACTGAGTGACTTCCCTTTCACTTTTCACNATGGCAGGATCCTTGGGCAATCTGATTTAAACAGTACTCTAGTACCGAAGTGTGAAAGTCGCTCCATCGTATCCGACTCTTTGCAACCCCATGGACTATGGTCTACCAGGCTCCTCTGTCCATGGCATTCTCCAGGCCAAAATACTGAAGTGGGTAGCTGCTTCCTTCTCCAGGGGATCTTGCAACCCAGGGATCGAATCTAGGTCTCCCACATTGCAGGCACATTCTTTACCATCTGAGCCATCAGGGAAAGCCAAGAACTAATACCCAAAGACAGGCATTATTTGAAGTGTGTTAACTCCTGGAATTGAATGAAATCTTATTTGTGATTGGTAGAAGTTGTCACACATCTTTGAGTGCCTTGCCTTCTCCACCCCACATTAAGTAGGATTACATTTTCCTGCTCATCCCTACTCACTTCGGAGAAGGCGATGGCACCCCACTCTAGTACTCTTGCCTGGAAAATCCCATGGACAGGGGAGCCTGGTAGGCTGCTGTCCATGGGGTCACGAAGAGTTGGACACGACTGAGTGACTTCCCTTTCACTTTTCACTTTCTTGCATTGGAGAAGGAAATGGCAACCCACTCCAGTGTTCTTGCCTGGAGAACCCCAGGGACAGGGGAGCCTGGTTGGCTGCCTCTATGGGGTCACACAGAGTCAGACACGACTGAAGTGACTTAGCAGTAGCAGCCTACTCACTTTTACGTGACACAAGATGCAAGATGTTAAGCAACTCTGTTGGTAAGGGATTCTGAATGCTTTTGTCTCAGGGGTCCTAAGAGTATGTAGAATATTTCATGTTATCCTGTGACATTGCTACAAAATTTTTCCTTAGTAGGTATATATGAGAACTAGTTTTCAATTAGTATGTCCAGGAGCTTCGCTGAGTTTGTAGAATGGCCTGGGAAATAAGAATTGCAGCAGTTGCTACTCTTTTCTAGGCCTTTCATTTGTTTTACATACTGAATAGAGTGCTTTTAATAAATTCTATTAGGCTTCCCTGATGGCTCGGTGGTAAAGAATCTGCCTTCTAATGCAGGAGATGTGAGTTCGATCTCTGGGTTGGGAAGATCCCCTGGAGAAAGAAATAACAACCCCTCCAGTATTCTTGCCTGAGAAATTGTATAGACAGAGGAGCCTGGTGAGTTGCAGTCCATGGGGTCGCAAGAGAGTCGGACACAACTACACAGCAGAAAGGATTGTATCACCTTGTAACCTTGTAATATTCAAGCAGGTATTATTGTCCCTACTTTATCAATGAGGAAATTGAGGCCCATAGAGAGAGGGACAGATTTGTCTGACTGCCCTCAGTATGTCGTAAGAGACAAAGTCACACTTAGGCAATTTGTTTCTAGAACCCATGTTCTTGCTCCATATATGTTGTAGCTGATCTTTGGGCTTCGTTTCACAGATAAGCAGAGTGTGGTTCAAGATGTAATTGACCCAAGGTTCCCCTGTGCTCATGTTTGGCAGAGAAAGCTTGGAACCAGCTCTGGTTCCCAAGTCAATGCTGGTGACCCCTAGGCTGTTCTGTTTCCGGATGGTACTGCTGGTTTGGAAGCAGGGCTTTACCGAAAACTCCAGGGATTCTGCTGATAACGTCCTGCTTTAGCTGTATGGATGCTTCAGCACCGAGCCACTCGTACCTGGGAGCCTCTTTTGTTTCCCATTCTCCACGAAGCAGACACTGGTTACTTACTTCCCAGCCCCACTGCATCTGTGATTAATGTTGCTCACGGTGGTTGTTCTGATGGCAGTAGTTTTGCTAATTGTCTTGAAGAGAGCTGGTGTGATGTATATTATCACCAGCTATGAATGTCAGTGGGGGCATTCCCAGAGTCTCTGGAAGTCTTTTGTCTTGAACACTCTGAGCATGGCATCACTCTTTGTTCTTCACTATTATCAAGTTCAATGTTGCAAAGCTGAAAAATGAGCTCTAACATGGGTCCTAGGAATCTTTTAGAAAATATTCTTAATGATGTACCAGTAAAAGTGTTCCTTCTTTTGGCAAGATCTGTTCTCCAGATCACTGAGTTTGTAGGCCAACAATGGGTGTGGTTCAGCTGAGTTTGGTTTATCTGAACCCATTGGCCATCTGCTGGAGAGTATTCTTGCTTTGTGCTGACCTTCCTGACAAGACTTCTTTGCCTTTGTGTGATAGACAATGTTGTTTGCTTTCGTCAGTAATTATTCAGTGCAGGTCAACCTCATTCCAGACGTAGAGACAGAGGGTCAATAAGACAGCCATGACTCTTCACCTTGGGGAAGGTGGAGGATCACCAGAGAAAAGAGATCCACCGAAGACATAGCTAGGCAGAGGCCTAAGTGCCACGAAGGTCACAAAGGGGAGCAGCGATGGTGATAGGATGGGTGGACCTAAATGCCAAGGACCATTAGGGTGGCCTCTTTGAGGAGGTCATATTTATATTAAACCTGAAAGAAGAGAGAAAGCCATGAAGGGAGAAGTATTCCAGCAGAGGAAATCACATATCTAAAAACCCTGAGTTTAAGGTCTTGCAGTTTTTGGAACCTGAAAATGAAGCATGCTGGCAAGAGAGTGGGGTGTGAGGGACAGTTGTCACGCGGGATGCTGTTGCAGAAGTAGGTGAAGGGTCTAGGTTGTGCAGGACCACATGGATATTGGTATATTTATTACACCCATGCAGTCCTGTATTGCAAAGTCACTGTAGTGTTTTAGGCAGAGAAGTTCTATTAAAATAGCTATTAAAATAGGCAGAGAAGCTACTAAAATAGCTTCCTCTTGCTATTCTATCAAGATTGAATTGGACTGAAAACTACCAAATATTGCTGAAGGAAATTTAAAAGCTAAAAATAAATGCAGAGACACCCCATGTTCAAGGATTGAAAGACTGAATAGCACTGTGATGATTGACTTCCACCAGCCTCACCCTAATCCAAGTCACCATCTTCTCTTACCTTAGCCTCTTCACAAAATACTTTCCGACTGGTGTGTGAGTCACACTCTTTCCCCATCTTTCAATTCAATTTTCTTCTTAAAGGTGGTAAAATATACCTAACACAAAACTTACCATTTTAGTCATGCTGAAATAAAAGGGTCCTTGTAGGTCTGTGAGATTTATAGGGGTGGAATATCACCCATTAGTTGCTTTTGTTTGTTTGTTTGTTTGTTTCAAATCTTGAGCCAAAATCAGAGCACCTCTTACTGTATTTTACTTTGAGTGAGCAATAAGAGTTGTTCAATGGGAAGAGAAATTCTTTAAAGAGAACCTTGGTCCTGGATAAACCAGACTTCACAAAACTCGATATAAGACTTTGGTTTATCTGAACCCATCGGTCCTCTACCAGAGAGTATTACTGTTCTGTGCTGACCTTGGGTTTGTGCTGATCTTGTTTTGTGCTGAGATGGGTTCTGATAAACCAAATGAGCAAACAAAAACCATCTTTCAGGTGTTGATTCCATTGTACTAAGGTGTTTGTTTAAATCACGTTTATCTCCAGAGGGAGGCTGGGATTAGAAAACCTGAAATCTTAAGTAGTAAACTATCAAAGACAGCCTTTTATTTATCTAATGGAATAATGAGATTCATTTTACAGACCAATAATCTAGCATGAGTTTTTAAGAATTCATGTCTTAAGGCAAGAGAAATCTTTTTCCTCTTTTTTTTTTTCTTCCACCCAAAGATCTCTTAATCCATTCACTGCCTTCAGAATGATACATAAGCATCAGAATGTGAGAGCTGGAAGGGAGCTGAGAGGAGACAGAATCCAACCCCCTCATTTTACAAATGAGGAAAATCTGATTAACTCATTTGTCCAAGGTCCCACATCTAATAGTGGTGGGCTCAGGACTCAAACCCAGATGTCCTGATTCCTAGGAAGTACAGACTTTGCTTCCAGCCTCGGAAAAGCGTAATTGCTTCCATAATTTGAAATTGAGATGTGTCAAAATCCTTCTGAGTTCATTCTCATCCTAAGATGGATGTGTAATTGTCTAAGGCATTATCTGTTATTCTGCCAGAGATTCAACAAACTCCTCAGTGGGAAACCAGTTCTAATTTAAGTCAGAGCAAATGACGATTTTTTTCCTATTGTGGGGCATGACAGGTTTCAGAAATAATGAGCTCCATTCACCAGACTTCTCTTTGGCTTGGGTATTGTGCTCTAAAATTGTTCTTACGAATATCCTCTGAGGCACTGAAGGGTTATTCATGGGTTCTCAGAGCCATGGTTTATTATAGAGATCATTCATACCAGTTGTGCATAAGCGCATACCAACAGAAGGAGGACTTTGTATTGTGTGCGTGTGTTTAGCTGAATGTGGAATGGTGTAGTGAGGTTTATGGTCATATTAAGGTGCAGGTCTTATTTTTGTGTAAACCTTCTCTGGCCTGAGGCACTCTTCTCATTACAACCCTACCTGCTATCACCTGCCAAAGGGAGTTCATGGTCATGAATGGACATTTTTCAACTCATTGAAAAATATCAAAAGGCAGATAGTTTATTAATGTCAAGCATTTGAACAGCTAGTTAAAATGGAGGAGTGGATATAAATGTTCCTTAGAAACTCCTATACCTGGAAAGTGAAAGTGAAAGTAAAGTCACTCAGTCGTGTCCGACTCTTTGTGACCCTACGGACTGGAGATTACCAGGCTCCTCCCTCCATGGGATTCTCCAGGCAAGAGTACTGGAGTGGGTTGCCATTTCCTTCTCCAGAGGATCTTCCCGACCCAGGGATCGAACCCTGGTCTCCTGTATTCCAGGCAGACACTTTAATCTCTGAGCCACCAGGGGAGAAAGAGGCAGTGCCTTTTGTGTTATCCAAGCTTCACCATGGTACTCAAATGCCACCCTACCAAAGCTTCTCTTCGTGTCTGCTGTGTGACCTAAATAATGTTTCTTAACCTTCTGAAGGCACAGGCTCTGTGGCAAATCTGATGAAAACCATCGGCTTCCTCCAATACCACACCCCCAATGCACATGAATACACACACCCAACATTGCTCGTAATTTCAGAGGGCTTAATGACCCTCCAGAACACATTGAGAGGCCCGGAGTTAAGAAACCCTGGATGGCATGCTGACTTTCTTTATCTTAGAATTCAGGACTTACAAGCTTTGAGGAAATTGCCTTTGGTTTCTTACTTGAAGTTTGAACCATGAACACTGATCAATATCTGGCCACACTGCATAGTAATTGAAATAAATTTCTCATAAAACATTCCCTTAACACATACCAGGTATATCGTGCCAGATAACCTGCAAGTGCCTGATATACCCTTACTTAGAATTAAAATCTAGTTACAGACAAAGTCAAACTAACATGTGATGCTTGGTTGATCACAAAGTAGCAAACCCAGCTGGGTAAGGTTCAGAAGGCAGAGCAATCTCCTTGGGTTACAGTGATGAAATGGTCTTTCCAGAGTTGGTAGGAAGTGATCTTATTGTATGAAGTCTCAATAAGTTTAGGTAGGAGGAGGAAAGATGTAGGGATGGGAGAAGGATATTTTAAGCAAAGGGGGCAATGCATTAGCAAAGCTATTGGGGAGAATGTCAGATCAAATAAGCAAGAATGTGAGTACCAATGAGTACACACAATAAAAATTTTCTATTCCTAGAACTGACTAACATAAATCTTCAAAGCTGATAGCTCTGTTGACCTAATTCTGGTAAGAAGGAGTGGTTATTTAACCAATCAAACTAAAATGGCCACAGGATGAAATTAGACATACAAAACATCATTTATTGAATGCCTTGTGTTCTCGGCTAAAAGATCTATTCATTTTAATCTTTCTCTGTAATTCTTTTCAGTTCAAAGGTATTTTCTGTGTTTCTTTTAATAGGAGACTCAATATGTCTTCAACTTCTGCTGCAGTCTGTCTTACCTTTTTTATTGCTTTTTTTCAGATGGTTAATAAAACAAGTTAGAGTTTTGGGTATTCGAGTACATGTATCTAGTATTTGAGTATGTATATTTGTGCATTTGCGTATCCATATACAATTGCATATGTGAAAACATACTTACATGTGTGCATAAAAATTAGGAAAGGACTCTGAAGGCTTTATTATAAAGTGCTGGCAGTGGTTGTCTCTAGGGAATAGAACTGGAAGGCGGTGATGGCAAGAGGGAAACTTAATTTTACTCCGCATACTTCTGTATTGTTGCAACTTTTTACAAGGAGCATATATTACTTTTGTAATTAAAGATAAAGAGAAAAAAAGAAGGAAAGAAATTGAATTTGACACACCTCCAAGTAATATGAAGCCTTTTGAAGGTATGAAGAAAAACAGTTATGCCTCAAGGGAAATTTATTTCATCAGACCTGTACTTTTTTTTTTTTTTTTCTTAATATGATGAAGCATCTTGCCCTGGATTTCCAGTGGGCCTGCTTTGTGTAAATGTGCAGAACTCTGCTAACAATTTGACAATTTATAGTACCTGGAAGAGGTGTTTGTTAGACTGTCTTCTCACCACATGGTCACATGTACACGTGCTTAATAGGTACTGGTGCCCCTCACTCTTCCTCTGTAAAACTTCCCATAATCTCTCTCTCCTCCACCCTGTGCCTGGGGCTGTTTCCTGTGCTGTGCCGCTGGTCTCAGGGTGAGCTCAAGAGCATGGCTGTGATGTACCTGACTAGCTCCATCCTTCCTTCTGAGTTCTCACCTGCCTATCATACCCAGAAAGCAATGCATTTTCCCAATGTACCATGAGCTAACCAGACACAGAGAGCTTGCCATTCAGCGGGTAGGGGTATTGTGTACCTACATAAACAGATGGAAAACACAAAAGGATGGCTAGTAATTAACATGTAGAGATCAAATACAGTTGGGGGAATAGAATTTTTACTGTGGAATTATGCTGTCATGTGATGGGGCAAATGAGCAAACAAATGGCATGTCTAATCTGAATACTGCTGTGTAAAATCACTCGTTTAATGAAAAAAGTAATGGCAGGAATACATGAAAACACTTTAACATGCTGTATGAAGAAGGCAGGAACTTGGATGTTCTCTAGTTTTGAGAGCATCAGGTTGCTCTAGGAAGTAGAAAAAAGTGTTTAAGGAATGACTTACCACAGGCTTTTCAGAATGAATGTGGTAACTGGAAGCAATAATAAAGAAATGCAGCATGGCATGGTAGTTAAAGGCATGGCCACAAGAGGTCTGAATTCTGGCTTCTTAAGGGCTGTGTGACCTTGGACAAGCTACTTAACCTCTCTGTGCTTGAGTTGGCTCATCCATAAAATGAAGTTAGTTGCAGTGACTACCTCTTGGGATTGTTAAGGATTTTAAAGGAGCTCATATTTACACAGCATTTAGAAGTTATGTAGTCCACAGATGATATGATGAAAAACTAAATTAATATATGAAGCATGTATTGAGCTCTTAATGCGTGCCAGAACCAATTGGGCTGTACATTATTATTCCTCAGAAGCCTGTAAGAGTCCTATGACTGCTTCCATTTCATAGATGAGGACAGTGAAGCTCAGAGAAAAATGTGTATTTGTTTAAGATAGTGCCAGCAGCAGAATTTACATACGGGCAATCAGATTTCAGAGCTCATGCCTTCAACTATGACCACCTACTAGAGATGAAAAGGAAGGAATTAAAGAATTCTAATCCCAAACTAAGCATTCAATCTCTGACTTCAGATACTGTAAGTACAGTGGGTACAGGGTTTTCTTTTGGGGTGATGAGAAACTTTTGGAGCTAGATGGTGGCGATGGTTGTACAACATGGTGAATATACTGAATTGCCAATGACTTATTCATTTTAAAATGGTTAATTTTATATTGTATGTATTTTACCACAATAATACAAAAAGACTGGAGGTGCAAAGAGAAGCTGTTCCCACATGAAGAATATATTAACTGTTAATCTTGTCATCAGCTACTGTAACCAGGGTGCCCTAAGACAATGGTCTGTCTTCTCCTTGAGGCTGGTGTCTCTTCCAGAAACAGTGATGCTCTTCCTTTTATTAAAAAGACATTCAATGCAAATTCTGGGTGTAATGAAATCTCCCTGTGGCGAGCACATAACAACTGTCCCTCCCAAAAGTTGAGAGGCGTAATTGTATTTTCCTTCCTGATAATACAGTTCCTTGCATATTTTAAATCCTGAAAGTGAGAAAGTAGAAAAGCTTAGAGTCCAGGAGGGATTTTGTTTTCTATGAATAATAATTTTACAAGATTGAAGACACCAAAGTGGAATGAAATTAAGGGGGAATATTAAGAAATAAAGCATAATTTGTTTTTAATTTTTGTTTTTGCTGAAGTCTGTGTTGAGCCCATTGTCTGGTGGCTGAATAAGAAAAACAGTGGTTTTAAAATTCTTCTTGGCTGCTTACTACCAAAGATTAGGAAAAGTTTAATCCTTTAGTGAAGAGAATAACAATTGACAGTATGTTGTGGTCATGGGGTGCAAATATTGAACAGAACAAAATTGTTGACTGCTCAATTGATAGTAGTAAGGAGATTATTCAGGGTAGTCTAAGCTGGGTTGACTCTTTAAGAACTAGTTTGTCTCATTTGTTATATTTGTTATTTCTAACCCCAAACAGGGATATCAGACCGAGTCATAAAATTTGAATCTGCAGCATGAATCACAGCATTGTCAGCGAGCCCTGTGTGTCTTAACTCTTTTGTTGGCCATGAATATGAGGGGGAAGTCTCTGTCTCATTTAAAGAACTTCTCTCATTAGACACCTGCTGCTGCTACTGCTGCTAAGTCACTTCAGTCGTGTCCGACTCTGTGTGACCCCATAGACGGCAGCCCACCAGGCTCCCCCATCCGTGGGATTCTCTAGGCAAGAACACTGGAGTGGGTTGCCTTTTCCTTCTCCAATTCATGACAGTGAAAGTGAAGTCGCTCAGTCGTGTCCGACTCTTCACGACCCCATGGTCTGCAGCCTACCAGGCGCCTCTGTCCACGGGATTTTTCCAGGCAAGAGTACTGGAGTGGGGTGCCATTGCCTTCTCCGACACCTAGAGGCAGTTAAAAGAATTTTTTTCTTGTGGGAAACCATTATGCAAAACCAGATTTTGATATATCTAAAATGTGTGCTACTTGTGCTGACTAACAAAAGAGGCCAAAATAATAGAACAGACTGTTGTTGCTACAAATGAAAGCCTGGTTATGGAGCCAAGGCTTGGCTAACACCTGACGAAATTCAGCACCAGCTCCTTACCATTACCCTACACGTTGTATTTAATTCCTTATAGTAACTCACCAGAGGAAACTCATGGGGTAAGGCTGCCAGCTCCTCAGTTCTTTGGTTTCAGGACATTATGTTCTGTACTTGGGAAACATGATACTGCTTCTGTTGAATCTGAAAAGGGTGGGCTGACAGAAGTTGTCAACTGGGCTGACTAAATTTTTCAAGGGATTTAGGATCACACTGCTCCATCCCATGGAGATCCTCAAGTTAGGAATTAACATTTTTATATACTCCTTTAAAGATACGGTATTGTTTATTATGTTTATTCTTACAACATTTGGTCAGTTCACTTTGCTAATGTTGGGCATGAGGACATAGAAGTGAAACATTTAATAATTCTTTTGAAGGAGTTAAAATAAGATTCCCTTTAGAGATTTTTTGTTGCCACTGTTGTGGTCAGCCTCAGTAGACTTAGAAATGTAAACTCCTGAATTCTATATGATGAAATCGATTTGCATCCTAAAGACAAGCAAACAACCCTGGCACTGCTATTCTAAAGTCAGCATTACTGGTTTTTGTAGCATGTGAAAGAGAAAATGAAACCTGTACAAAAACAACAGAACAGCAAAATCCCCCCAGAACAACAAATAAACAAAAAAACCAAAACGAAAAAGCAAAGTCCCCTGGAAAGGTGAGCTACAGGGGGCGGTTTCTTGACAATGTCATGTGGCCTTATCCCTCATATTTCCCTTTTCTAAAGCTTTATTTATTTCAGAAGTGAAGAAACACAGTATATGGGGAGGTACAGAAGGGTTTCAGGCTGGATGTTGACAACTGTTTTATTTTATTTCACAGTTCTACAATTGGAAGATGAGATGGCAGATTCAGTGGTCTAGCTGCTTGGATGGTCTTGGACTCAGATAAGTAAGTTAACATTTCTTTATATTTATTGATGAGAAACCAAGAATCCAGTTATCCCAAAATTGGATAATGTAGACAACAAAATAGTCCATGCTAATGAGTTGTAAGTAAGTAAAACATACACGAGGAGCAAAGTTCTTTTTTGGACTTAATTGGTTTCACTCATTCCCAGGATGATAAATGTTCTGCTTGTATGATAGTATTTTATGCCTTTGAAGGTCTGAATCATCGAACTTTACTACGTATTGCAAGATGCATTGTTTCTCAAAATTTCTTTGATGTAAGTGTGATCTGCATCTTAATTGTATGGTCTGGAATGGTTACATTTGTCCAGGATGCCAATCTCTGTTGGAAACATGGTGTCATATTCCCTAGTCTACCATAAGTCGTACATTACTGGTATGAGGATTTGTGGATTTTCTTTAAATAATGTAAGAATAGCAGGAGCAGAGTGTTAACATAAACTTTTATTCCAGTTATTCTGAATGGTATGTGTTACAATGTGAAACGTGTCGCCTCTTTTTCTGATTTCTGTTTTTGTAAATAATATTTGGTGTTATAGACTCTCTGGTGATCCCAGAGCATCTTGTCTATGTTAATGTGGAATGGCATCTTGCTTATTTAAGGTAATATGGAAATACCCAGAAGACAAAAATCTTATAAAATTTAAAAAGGGGTGGGAGGGTAGCAATATGTCTTTCCCGAGAAAACAGAACTGTGCCCCGGGGCTAAACTTGGGTCTTCTTTTCTTGGGTTTGCTGATCTGGATTTTGTTATCTATTCTTGGGAGATAAGAGGTTAGATCCTGGTCCTGAAGCAGCTGTTTAATTGTCTCTTGGATGGTGAAATGGATTTCTAAGAACCTGCCTTCCTCTGTGTCTTAGGACCTTATTTGTCATCTGGGTATCTTGGACAGTTCTCCCCTTTGGGTCCTTCATATGATAAAGGGCTTTCCCAGTGGCTTAGAGAGTAAAGAATCTGACTGCAATGCAGGAGACCTGAGTTCAACTCCTGGGTTGGGAAGATCCCCTAGAGAAGGAAATGGCAACCCACTCTAGTATTCTTGCTTGGAAAATCCCATGGACAGAGGAGCCTGGCGGGCTACAGTCCATGGGGTCACAAAGAGTTGGACAGGATGGACCGCCTAACACACATGATGAAAGTCCTTGAATTGCATGGTCTCAGGACCCTTACACTAACAAATTACAGAGGACTCCAAAGGGCTTCACTTGTGTATTACCTATATTATAAATTGAAAGTAAAAATAAATAATTTTTATATTTATCTACTTTAAAAATAACAGCAATAAACCCTTGATGTAGTAGCTAAATATTTTTATGAACAATAGCTCTATTTTCTAAAACAAAATGAAATTAGTGAGAAGAATGGTGTTGTTTTATAGTTTTGCTAACATTTTTAATGTATAGCTTTATAGAAGACAGATGGGGTCTCTTATCTGTTTCTGTATTCAGTGTATTGTGATACATTTGTTTTGGCTGAGGTGTAAATGTAATCTGGTCTCACACAGATGTGTAGCTATAAAAGAGATGGATATTTTGCTGTCCTCTTTTAGATCATTGTGGGTTTTCTTCTTTGATAATATACCCGAACTTGACAAGTGATAGTTTTTCTCAAGCTACTTGTTGTATGAAATCTGAAAACAGAAGAATTAGTTTTATGTTTTGTTATGTTACAATCTATTGATCTTGCCTGTATTTTGAGTAGGTCTTTTTTACCTATGAATGATTTTGTGACATCATTGACTATTTGAAAAATATTAGTTCAGACCTTCCAACTGTTAGCACATTTCAATGTACAATATGAAAAAATTCATTAATATCACCATTTATCTTATAAAAAAATCTTTATGTTTTGAGAATCACTTAAGCTCACAGATACAAATATCTAACTTGTGCTTAGAAACTCATTTTTTATCATTGGCAATCTATACTGCAAGATGTTCGGTGGAAATGACAGTTACATTTTCTTTAATTTAGAAGAAAAAAAAGAGTCTGCCAAATACTGAAGTGTCAGTACTATTGCTTGCCCACTGTTCTTGCAAATAAAAGTTGTATTCCACACACACACACACACACACACACACACACAGAGGTTGGGTCCACTCTCTGTTCAAATAGTCATTCAAATGCTTTTCCTTGGGACAACCATCCTACTTCAGGGGTAACAGCAGGGTTTTCTGCAACTTTCCTACTTTGTCATACAGAATAATAAAAAGACATGTACTCTAGGGCCTGAATTTAATAGACTGATTTTTTTTTTTGAAAATGCCCTTATCAGGGATATATATTTTTTAAAATTTTTACTTGCCAATATTGTATTGGTTTTGCCATACATCAACATGAATCCGCCACGGGTGTACACGTGTTCCCAATCCTGAACCCCCCTCCCACCTCCCTCCCCATACCATCCCTCTGGGTCATCCCAGTGCACCAGCCCCGAGCATCCTGTATCCTGCATTGAGGGCTTCCCCGGTGGCTCACTGGTAAAGAATCTACCTGCTGATGCAGGAGACGCAGGCTCAGCCCCTGGGTGGGGAAGATCCCCCTGGAGAAAGGGATATTTTAAAATGTAACTTCCTCCTCCTTGCTCTCCTCTTCGTCCTCCTACTTGTGTGAGTGCCCGTTTGTGAGGGAGACAGGAGAGGGGAAGGGAGTGAGAGGGAGGGACAGAAGTGGGAGTGGAAAGAAACAGAGGGAGGCTGCTACGTTCTGTGTTAAGCCACTTTGCAGTTTTACCACGGTTACTTTTGCACCATCAGTGTATAGGTGGAGAGTGAAAACAGCAATAAAGTCTTAGGTTGATCACGACCATCATTTTGACCTGTCAGTTTCCCCA
>SJYV01042641.1:1584718-1595901 GCA_006410875.1 Neotragus pygmaeus
GGTGGTAATTGAGGGCTGGAACAGCCACTGTGGCTAACGGCTTAGAGGGAATTTTGCTCCTGACTAGGTGCAGAAAGGCTAGAATTTTCCTGTGGAAACAGGAAGTGTGGACAATGGTTAATGACTTCAAACTGCAAGTGTCAGAGTATCTGGGGAATCTATTTGCAAGGTTGCCGTTAAAGCCCTGCTGCTGAAATTCATCCTGCGTGTGGTTAATATTGACTGTGTTGTCCTCACCTGGCATGTTACCTAAGGTTGTTTGAAAGGCCATTCTCCCACCTCCATCCCACTCCATTCACTGGTACCCAGGATTTTCTAACAGAAGCTAAAACTTGTTTTCCACAAATTAGTTCACATCGAGGGACTATCTGTCATGTGGTAGGTCTTTGGTGCTTTGAGAGATGAATTGTGCTTACCTAAAGGAGTTTACAATCTGGAAAATTAGATTAAAAAAATAAATTAGACAGAAAAGTAACATGCTGGCTTATATTGGCACACAGTCATTTATCTTTCTCATCATCAGAAATGCTCTCTTCGGATGTATCTCAAAATTGTCCACAAAAGAACCTCAGTGATGAGGAGAAAGAATGCATATGACTGAAGAATACATATGCACTCTGGGGACAAAGCCTCAAATAACCCCAACAAAACCCCAAAGTTTTGGAAATGAGCCATATATTACAGCCCTCATATCTACATTCCTAGAACCAGAAGAGCAGAAAAAAAGAAGGGCTCACCCTCTGCCTTTAAAGACAGTTCCTCCATTTACATCTTAATGACCACCAAACAGGCATATAGCCACAAATAGCTGCAAAAATATGGCCTGTATTTGAGGGAGAAGTGTGGCTAGCTAAATGTGAAGTTAGTTTGGGAGGAAAGTGGAGAATAGATGGGCAAGGAACAAACATACAGATCTCTTCTGGCCTCCATCACTAATTCCACTACCACTCCTGACTTGCATCCCTTATTCTGAAAGTAACTGGGCTGATTTTACAAGAATTCCCGACTTCCCATCATAACAATTCAGACTTTTGTTGTTTTATTTTATTTATCTATTTATTTGACTGTGTTGGGCCTTAGGTGCTGCATGCAGGATCTTTAGCTGTGGCAGGTGAACTCTTCATTACAACACGTGGGATCTAGTTCCCTGACCAGGAATCGAACTAGGGCCCCCTGCCCTGGAAGCACAGTCTTAGCCACTGAACCACCAGGGAAGTCCTACTTTCACTGTTTTTAAAGGTCACCTTCTTCACCCAGCCTTCTTAGGTTTTTCCTCTTGCTTACCTGCCTCTTAGGGACTTCCTTGGTGGCTCAGTGATAAAGAATTGACCTGCCAACACAAGAGATGTGGGTTCAATCCCTGGGTCTGAGGGATCCCCTAGAGAAGGAAATGGCAACCCACTCTGGTATTCTTGCCTGGAGAATCCCTATGGACAGAGGGGCGTGGAGAACTACAGTCCATGGGGTCACAAAGAGTCAGACACAACTTACCGACTAAACAACAACAACATCTGCCTCAGGAACTACCCAAGCCCTTTATGTTTCTTTCTTAGACATGCATGATTTTTACCTTGCTGCATAGCTATTTCTGTGAGTTCACATTTTCTCTACTAAACTGTAGACATCTTGAGGACCGAGTCAATTTTGAAATCATGTCTGTGGCCTCTCGACGTCCTGCATGCACTGGGAGTTCATGTATTTGTTTCAGGGTGAGCGACTGTCTCACACCGGTGAGAAACAAGTGACAGCCTGGCACGGGCACACATGGAGACATACACGTTATCTTCAGTGGTTGCAAAGATAATATATTGTGGAGATTATTTCATTTAGTTAAGCGGATTTGGTAAAAAGGAAAAATGAGTTTGTTTAGGGACTACTGGGAGCTTTTTAATATAACTGATGCTGACTGAGAGTCTCAAGATTGGGATAAAACCCTACCCCGGACAGCTCATGAAAGCCTCACATCTACGAAATTTGCCATTACTGAATGACATGGTGTAGAAAGGCTGTTAGTGAGGGCTAATGCCTATACAGGCGGTGTAATGAAGAAATGTGAGGTTTAGGCACAGGAAACCACAGCTCCAACAGAAGGAGCTGAAAAGATATAGATAAGATTAGTGACATATGTAAAGGCCCAGATACTGTGTGACAAAGTCTACCCAGCTGAATAGGCTGAAGCCAGAAGTAATAGCAAGGCCATGTTCTCCCTAATCCTCCAAGATAAGCTGTTCCATCCAGAATTATCAGCCAACAATCTTCAGGGTATCAGGCTGAAAATGAAGTTTCAGACTGCTTTGATTCCTCATCCATAAATGAGAAAGTGCCTGAAGGATCTTTATTTATTCTCGCTCCCACCGAAACACTCTTCAAAAAGTGCCAATATACTAGCAACAGATGCATAAAGCTTCCCTTCCTTTGATTGACAGAACATGATATAAAGCAACCCTCACTTGACATTTCAGTTTCATAAGACTCCTAGCAGGGGAAGGGAAAAAAAAATTCTTGAAAAAAAAAAATCCACTAGAAAATAAAGAGGATTTATGCAAACTCACATGAATGTTTTCAGAATGAAATTTTGCAGTTTTCTCTCCAGCCCTTCTTTGATATTTCAGGTTGCAGATGAATGATTTCAGCAGGAGTAATTTCAGCCATGTGCTTATTAATGTTTATGACTTATTAAAACAAAGTATTTACATGTTGATGTTTGTTGATTACCAGGTGTTTAAGTTGCTTATTTATAAATGATTGGGATATTCACTCTGGGGAGGAGGTATTTAATTTGGTGCTGTGTGTGCTTTAATTTAGGTTTCAAAATAAGTAACTGAATGAGAAAATGTCATCCACACCTATGCATTTCAGTTTCAAAAGGTCATCCTGTGGTTAGTTTGTATATTTAGAAATCCTTGTCACATTGTTCAATAAGGTATTCAAGTCAACTGCCCCCCTCTACATTTTTCTCCCAATAGACATATAAATGTTCTGTTTGAAATAAGAACTGAATTTAATGCCTACATATTTCTTAAGAAAGAAGGACTGGAAAGTCTTCCAGATGAGCGTTTTAGAAAGATACCAATTCTTTTCTGTTATCAAAGGTATTTCTTTTTATATTTAATTTCTCTATGAGTTTTTGCAAAGATTACCTGGAGTTAAGCTGTTCACATTCTGTGGCAAGCATGGTGTGCTAGAACTCCAGCAGGCCAACATTTTCTGACAACATCAAAGCTACTTTGGATCTCAAGGTTGACTTGACATCACTCAAGGGGCATTTCAAATGGTGTCTTCAGACTGCAATGACAACTCTGGTAAAGTAAAAGCAGGAGAAAGAATATACAAAATTGGATAAACCTTGGCTAGATGGAAGTCAGTTTCATTTCAGGCATCATTTACTTCTCTGTGTCCCCCGCTTTCCCCACTCTCAGTCAGTGGAAGAGTAGAGAGAAGGCAACTGTTGCCAATAATTCTATTATCAATTTTTGTCATATGATGTGATGAGTGGTATTCCTCATCTCCTGCATTGGCAGGCAGTTTCTTTACCACTCGTACCACCTGGGGGGGTGGAGGGAGAGGTGGGGGAGTGGCTTAAAATCTTGGTTGTTTTACCAGAAGGAAGTGGAAACTTAAGGAAAGCAGGCAGGGTGGTCATGTTCCTTTTATGAACTGCCAAATTCATATCTTGAAGCTTAAGTCCCTAATGTAGTATATTTGGAGATGAGGGTCTTAGGGAGATCCTTAAGTTGTAAGGTGGAACCCTCATAATGACATTAGTATCCTTTTAAGAAAACACATCCTCATCCTCTTGCCCTCCCTTTTTCTCTCTCCCTCTTCTTTCTCTCCCATCATGAGCATACTGCAGGAAGGTGGCTATGCACAAGCTAGGAAGTGGTCCTAACCAGACATCAGATATGCCTCACCTTGATCTTGGACTTCTCAGCCTCCAAAATGATGAGAAATATATGTTCATCATTGAAGCTATGCAGGCAGTGGTATTTTTGAAATAGTAGCATGAACTGACAGACAGTTCCTAATGACAGTACATTTGTTGACAAAGAAATACTCTCAGAAAAGTAATAAATGAATTCTTAAATTGCCCCTCACAAATCTTTCATTTTTTTTTAATTCAATTGGATGAAAGATTCTGTAATGCCTCCAGATTTCAGCCAGTGGCCAAGGAGCACTAAGGACTCCTTATGAGAAGAAAATCTTCACTTTGGAAAACAAAGCTTTGTCTAATACCTATAGCAGGAAAACAGAAGAATTAGCCTGAAAAGATAGACTTCTACTCTTCTTTTCATTTGGTAACCAAAGATTCATCATAGGTAAAATAATTCAAATGATACATGAGAAATGGATGTAGAGCGTGGGCTTTGGTGCAATATTAGAGCTACAAAAGTCAGCCCTAGAAGAAAAGATCTGTTTAAATTTTACATATATGCTTAACTGTGAACCCTGAATCAGAAATAACTTATAGCAATATATATATGTATTGTTGCTTAATATATATATTATTGTTGTTCAGTTGTTAAGTCACATCCAACTCTTTTTGCGACCCAATGGACTCCTCTGCCCATGAGATTTCCCAGGCAAGAATACTAGAGTAGATTGCCATTTCCTTCTCCAGCGGGTCTTCCCAACCCACGGATCGAACCTGCATCTCCTGCATTGACAGGCGGATTCTTTATCATTGAGCCACCTGGGAATCCTTATATATATATAATTGGTTCCTAAAAAGTTCTGAGCTTGACTACCAAAGCCTGTTTTAATAAGATAACTGCTTTCTCTTTTATAAATTTATTTATTTATTTTTGGCTAGCTCTTTGTTGCTTTGTGTGGGCATTCTCTAGTTGTGGTGAGCAGAATTTACTCTTCATTGTGGTGCGCAGGCTTGTCATTGTAGTGGCTTCTGTTGTGGAGCACAGGCCTATAGGCTCACGGGCTTCAGCAGTTGCAGCACATAGGCTCAGTACTTGCAGCTCACAAGCTCAGTACTTGCAGCTCACAGACTTAGTTGGCCGGCAGCTTGTGGAATCTTCTTGGACCAGGGATTGAACCTGTGTCCCCTGCATTGACAGGCAGATTCTTATCCAATGCACCACCAAGGAAATCCAAAGGCCTGTATATTTTAACTGTAGTTGACAATGCTTCTACCCCTTCAACCTATTTTATCAGCTCATTTAACCATTAAATAACTTACAAATAAAGTAATATCTCTTTCATTTACCTGAAAGAGACACCCAAGATATTACAGGTTAGAAGTAGGGATGTGACTGTAGGAACTTCTACTTTCTGGGGAAAGTGTAAAGCTATCCTGTAGCATTTTAGAAGTATTTTATCATAACTGGACCTTACATAAGGAGAGACACTTACCAGTAGACAATACTGAAATAAACGGTTGGCCTAAAATTTTAAAGTCCTTCTCTTAACAGTTCATATGGTATAATAGGAATTCTGTGTATTTTATCTCATTTACGTTTCACAATAACCCTACAAAGTGAGTACTATTATAATTCCCACTTTACATAGAAAAAAACTGAAGCTTCCTTCTGAGCCTAAGTGAGCAAATTTCAGTAAACAGGTGGAGACCACATAGTTCATGAACAGCCGAGTCCACATTGTTCTCAGCTTCGCCTGATGGTAAGCCCAGCCTGCGGTCACTTTATAGTGCTAGTTTCCGATTCTTACGGTTGGGAGTCCCTTCTCTCGCACAAATACCTATTTTATTAATATATTGTGTTGAAAAAAAACAAACGCCATAGCCTCTGCTTTATCTGCAAAATCTCTGGATCTTCAGGCACAGTGAAACTACTTCAGAATATGCAGACTGTGCAGAATATACAGTCTGCGCAGGACTGCCCTTGTGTTGCTTATAACTAGTGTCATGTGTGTGTGTGTGTGTGCATGTTTAAAAGAATCATTCTATCATTCAAAAATATATTTTCCATACATAAGAATACATGCTTTGCTAAAGGCAGTATATCAGAACAACACTTATAATTTCAGGATAAGCATAAATTAAAGTTAAACTTGTTTTAAAATACAAAAACATTAAATATACAGACTAGTTTCCAAAAATGGCCATTTAACACTAAATTGTTGAATAATTCATTGTGCACTATATAAGGAAATCCTGCATTCAGTTGACATTGGTACAGGTCACGTAGGATGATGCATTTACTATAACTCATGGCCACTATTTATTGTCTAAATTTCTTACAAATACATAATATTGCCTATAGAGGGACCAGATAAAAATATGGATGAATCAGTCAAGACTCCCTTATTCCCTTACACATCTGTACAAGTCAGCAATGGATGGCTTTTACAAATAGGCATATCCTCGTTAGCACAAGAAGTGCATTCCCATTCTGGGAATGCTAAGTGAATCAGTACCAACCATTCTTATTATGACATAGTCTTTGTGAAGATGTGGTCCTCCACGTGGCATTTGTTCAGTCACTAACAGTGCCTAAAATAGTCCTTGTTCAAGGGCAGACATGCAGTAAATATTTGTTGAATAAAGGAACGGTTTATCCATTTACTTCAACATCCCTGAAGTCATCACATGCCTCTCAACATTATTTCTTCTGGGTACTAGCCATGCCACTGCAGCCTGTTTCCCTGTCTGTGGGGATGTTTATCTGGCTGAGGCTTCCATCCGGTCTGGTTGTGGGTTGATCTTTACACCCTGTTACCCCACCTGTAAGCTTATCTCTTGAAGGCACCCCAAGCCACTGTCACCCTTATACTTGAAAATCCCACTTGGTAGTCTTATTTGTATTATTCCCTTTCTTTGGCTTATTTAAAAATACACTTATTATTAGCAATTCTGAGTCAAAGTAGTTCAACTAAACATGGAGCAACAGCAGACTTAGAAACTCAAGACAGTGAACAAACTGACTGACCAACCCCATTTCAACTGAACAAAGTATTTCATGTCTGTTACCAGTCATGGAAGGGGCCTGGCATCCAAGGCTCTTTTCTGTACCAGTGGCCCTTTTATAAGAAACTTAGATATAAATTACATTATTTGGTACGTCTTCAATAAAAGTATGCCTTCAATAAAAGACATATGTCTGTCTTCAATAAAAGTATTTCAGAGACAAAGAGTAATAAAGCAGATCAGTAGCATAGAAGGGATTCCTAAATACACACCTGCATTCTAGTTAGAAAACAGCAGATTTGTTTTACTCTTTTCTTTTGTTTTACTCTTTTTTTTAGCTCAGTCATAAAGTGTACAAAGCTAAAATATAAATTTTAATGAATTTTACATAAAAAATAGCCATCACACAACCCAGATACTGATCATTACCAGCAAAACACCAGCGCAGACCCCCTTCCAGTCATTATTTACCTCATTCTCGACAAAAGAACTCTGAAGTTCATGACCAAAGATCAGTTTGCCTATTTTTTACTTCTTGTAAATGTTTATATAGTGTAGACTCATCTATGTCTATTTCTTTCACTCAGTCTTTTTTCTGTGAGATTCATCCACACTGTTGCAGGTAGCTGTAATTCATTCATTCTTATTGCTGTATAGTATTCCATTGTATTAGTATATCAAAATGTATCCATTCATTTTTAAAGGGCATTTAAATTTTTCCCAATTTGGGCCTCTTGTGCAAATTCTTGTACATGTTTTGTGGTGCATGTGTAGCATTTCTATTGGGTATATATCTAAGAAGAAAATTATCAAGGATAAGCAAATTATTAATTTTTAGAAGGTATTGCCATAGAGTTTCCCAAGGTGTATGAGAATTCCAATTACTCTACACACATAAAACTTTTGATATATTCTGGAGTTTTTTGGTTTTGGTTTGTTTTAGTCGTTCTTGTGGATGTATGTTCTATTTGCATTTCCTAGGTACCTTATGACGTTTAATGTCTTTTCATTTATCTATCGGTCATTTATATATCCTTTTTCATAAAATGTTCAAATCATCGCACATTGTCAGTTTTTTCTTATTGATATATATAAGATATATATTAACATATAATATGTTATATATGTAATATAATGTGTTACATATATATGTATAGGTGGTGCTAGTGGTAAAGAACCCACCTGGCGATCCAGGAGATATAAGAGATGCGGTGTCAATCCCTGGATTGGGAAGATTCCCTCAATGGGGCATAGCATCCCACTCCAGCGTTCTTGCCTGGAGAATCCCATGGACAGAGGAAGCTGGCAGTCTACAACCCATGGGGTCGCAGAGTCAGACACAACTGAAATGACTTAGCACCAACACCATATATGATAGGAGCTTTTTGTTGAAGATGCACATAGAGCAAATATCTTCTTCCTGTCTCTCTCTAGTCTTTTCACTACCTGAAGATGTCATGTGATGAACCTTAGTTCTGAATTTTAATGCAGTCCAAGTAATCAATCTTTCCTTTTATGGCTAGTGTTTAATTGTATTCTATTTAAGAAAATTGTCTAACTCAAGGTTAAAAAAATTCTACATCTTCCAAGCAGCTGTATTAATTTCAGCTTGTACATTTAGCTTTGTGATGTTTCTGGAATTGATCTTCATGTATGGTGTGAGTAAGGGATCAATATTCATTTATGATTTTAATAGGGATATCAACTTGATTTAGCACTGGTGTTTGTTTTGTTTGGATTTTTTTATAATTTCTAAATGGAAATTTTTTCATGTTTTTAAATTAAGATATAGTTGATGTACACTATTACATAACACAATGATTCATAATTTTTAAAATTATATTCCATTTATATTTACTATGAAATATTAGGTGTACCCCCTGTGTTATACAATATATCATTGTTGCTTGTTTATTTTATACATAATTACTTGTGTGCATGCTCAATCTCTAAGTCGTGTATGACTCTTTGTAACCCCATGGGCTGTAGCCTACCAGGCTCCTCGGTCCAAGGGATTTTTCCTGGCAAGAATACTGGAGTGGGTTGCCATTTCTTCGTCCCGGGAATCTTCCCAACCAAGAGACTGAACCAGTTTCTCCTGCGTTTCCTGCATTGGCAAGCAGATTCTTTACCACTAAGTCACCTGGGAAACCCACATAATTGTTAATGTACGTCTTAATCCCTTAACTCTATTTTCCCCCTCTCTCCTTCCCTCTCCCAACTTGTAACCACTACTTTGTTTTCTGTATCTGTGAATCTGTTTCCTTTCTTGTTATATTCACAAGTTTGTTTTATTTTTTAGATTCCACATATATGATACCATATCATACACTGTCTTTCTCAATCAAACTTATTTCGCTTACCTCCAAGTCTATCCATGTTGTTGCAAATGGCAAAATTTTGTTCTTTTCTATGGTTGAGTAGTGTTTTATTGTATATATTCTGGCATCTTCTTCATCAATTCATCCATCCATGGATACTTTGATTGTTCCCATAAGTTGGCAGTTGCAAATAATGCAGCTTATAAACATTGGGTCCATGTATCTTTTTCAAGTAGTGTTTCTGCTTTTTTAGGTATATACACAGGAGCGGAATTATTGGGTCGTATGGTAGTTCTATTTTTAGTTTTTGGGAATTAGTCATACTGTGTTCTACAGTGGTTGCACCAATTTATATTCCTATCAACAGCGTACAAGGATTCCTTTTTCTCCACATCCTTGCTAACATGTTATTTGTGTCCTTTTGATGATGCCATCTGACAGGTGTGAAGTGACATCTCATTGTGGTTTTAATTTGCATTTATCTGATGATTAACAATTTCGAGCATATTTTCATGTGACTGTTGGCCATCTGTACCTCTTTTTTGGGAAAATGTCTTTCCAGGCCTTCTGTCCATTTTTAAATTGGATTGTTTGTTCGCTGGTTGGTGTTGAGTTGAAGTAACTGTTTATATATGTGGGATATTAACTCCTTATCAGTCATATTGTTAACGAATGTTTTCCCCCATTCAGGAGCTTGTCTTTTCATTTTATTGATGCTTTCCTTTGCCATGCAGAAATGTTTAATTAGGTCCCATTTGTCTATTTTTTGCTTTAGGAGACAAATTTGAAAAAAAAAAATACTGCTATAATCTACGTCGAAGAGTGTCCTCTGTACGTTTTCTTCTAGGGGTTTTATGATTTCTGGTCTTAGATATAGATCTTTAATCCATTTTGAGCTTATTTTTATATGTGGTGTGAGAAAATGTTTTAGTTTCATCCTAAAACTTGTAACTGTCCAGTATCCCCAGTACCACTTATTGAAAAGACTGTCTTTCTCCACTGTATATTCTTGTCTCCTTTGTTGTAAATTTGATCTATACGTCTGTTTTTGTGTCAGTACCACACTGTTTTGATTACTGAAGCTTTATAATATTTTGAAGTTAGGAAAGTGATTCCTCCATCTTTGTTCTTCTTTCTCAAAATTGTTTTGGCTATTTGAGGTTTTTTAATGTCTCTGTACACATTTTAAAATTATTTCTTCTAGTTCTGTGAAGACTGCCCTTGGTATTTTGATAGGATCTGTATTGAATTTGAAGATTGCCTTGGGTAGTACGGTCATTTTAACTATATTAATTCTTCTGATCCATAGACACAATATATCTTTATAACTGTATTGTCTTCAGTTTCTTTCATCAGTGTCTTAAGGTTTTCTGAGTGTAGGCCTTTTACCCCCTTAGGTTTATTCCTAGATATTTTGTTCTTTTTGATGCAGTGGTAAACTGTATTGTTTCTTTAATGTTTCTTTCTGTTAGTTTGTTGTTAGTATATAGAAACATCACAGATTCCTGTGTATTAATTTTGTACATTGCCACTTTAAGCAAAGCCAATAGAGTATTGTAAAGTGAAATAAAGTAAAAAAAAATAAAAAAATTAAAATAAAAAAATAAAAATAACCTTGTTTTCTATTGCCTTGAATGTAAATGTAATATGATTTGTTGTAAAATCATATGTATGTGAATTTGTTTCTGAACTCTATTGTTTCCATTGATCCGTTTATTTGTATTTGCATCAATACTAGTTTAGTTCAGTTCATTTCAGTTCAGTTCAGTCGCTCAGTTGTGTATGACTCTGCGACCCCATGCACCGCAGCACGCCAGGTCTCCCTGTCCATCACCAATGGCTGGAGTCTACCCAAACCCATGTCCATTGAGTCAGTGATGCCATCCAACCATCTTATCCTCTGTCATCCCCTTCTCCTTCTGCCCTCAATCTTTCCCAGCATCAGGATCTTTTCAAATGAGTCAGCTCTCCGTATCAGGTGGCCA
>SJYV01042641.1:1596878-1626046 GCA_006410875.1 Neotragus pygmaeus
TATTGCTGAAGCCTGGCTTGGAGAATTTTGAGCATTACTTTACTAGGATGTGAGATGAGTGCAATTGTGCGGTAGTCTGAGCATTCTTTGACATTGCCTTTCTTTGGGATTGGAATGAAAACTGACCTTTTCCAGTCCTTTTCCACTGCTGAGTTTTCCCAACTTGCTGGCATATTGAGTGCAGCACTTTCACAGCATCATCTTTTAGGATTTGAAATAGCTCTACTGGAATTCCATCACTTCCACTACCTTTGTTCGTAGTGATATTTCCTAAGGCCCATTTAACTTCACATTCCAGGATGTCTGGCTCTAGGTTTGTGTGAGTGATCACACCATTGTGATTATCTGGGTCATTAAGATCTTTTTTTGTATAGTTCTGTGTATTCTTGCCACCTCTTCTTAATATCTTTTGCTTCTGTTAGGTCCATACCATTTCTGTCCTTTATTGAGTCCATCTTTGCATGAAATGTTCCCTTGGTATCTCTAATTTTCTTGAAGAGATCTCTAGTCTTTCCCATTCTCTTGTTTTTCTCCATTTCTTTGCACTGATCACTGAGGAAGTCTTTCTTAGTTCATGTGGTCTTAATAAACCATCTATATAAGAACTTTATTTCCTCTTCTTTAAGGTTATTTTTGCTAATTTTGGCCATTGGCACTTCCATATAAATTTTGGAATCAGGTTTTCAATTTTCACAAAAAAGTTTATGAGATATTTTAGTTTTAGGGAGAGTTCACATTTTAGCAATAATGAGCCTTCTCTTTCTTAAACATGGTATGCCCCTTCATTTATTTAGATATTATAAATTTTATCTGAGTGATCTTTTTAAATTATCTATGCAGAAATCTTGTACATCCTTTGTTAAATATATCCCTAAGTATTGATTTTTTTATACTATTGCACATGTATCTTTTTCTATTTTAATATATAATAATTTATTGCTAACATATAGATATACAATAATTTCTTTTGACTGTTTTTAGATTTTACAGTTATACAGTCATGTCATCTGCAAATAAAATAATTTACTCCTTCTCATTTCAGTCCTTCTACTTTCTATTTTCTTGCTGACTAAGACCCCTAATAGAATGTTGAATAAAATTGATGATAACTGACATCTTTATGCCTTCCCAAGATGAGGGCTAAAACTTTCAGTAGTTCATCCTTGGGTTGATTATTTTTTGCATATTTGTTGCATATTTTTGACAACTGTTATCTGACTGGAGAAACAATTCTGAATATACTGTGAGTTTTTATTATGAGTAAATATTGAACTTTATCAAATGATATTAATGCATCTATTGAGATGGTCATACACTTTTTCTCCTTTATTCTAAAAAAGAAGTGAATTTCATTGATCAATTTTTCAAATGTTAAACCAAATTTTTATTACTAAAAAACTATAACTTGCTTTCTGCTATTATTTTTATATATTTCTGGATTTAATTTGTAAACATTTTGTTTAGAATTTTTGCCTCTATATTAATAAGAAACATACACTGGCAAAATAGTACCTACTTCTTTTTTTGTGCTATACAGTAGGCCCTTTATATCCATTGGTTATCCATTTTGAATATAGCAGTGAGTACATGACCTTCCCAAACTCTGTAACTATCCCTTCCCACTGGTAACCATAAGTTCTTTTTCTAAGTCTGTGAGTCTTCTGTTTTGTAAGTAAGTTCATTTGTATCATTTCTTAGATTCTATACATAAGGGATATCATTCTCCTTCTCTGTCTTACTTCACTCAGTATGATACTCCTTAGGTCCATCTATGTTCCTGCAAATGACATTATTTCATTCTTTTTAATGTCTGAGTAATACTCCATTGTATATATGTACCACATCTTCTTTGGGCTTCCAAAGTGGCTCACATTGTAAAGAATCTGCCAATAATGCAGGAGATCTGGGTTCGATCCCTGGGTTGGGAAGATTTCCTGGAGGAGAGTATGGCAACCCATTCCAGTATTCTTGCCTGGAGAATCCCCATGGACAGGGAGCTTGGCAGGGCTACAGTCCATGGGGCCACAAAAAGTCGGACATGACTGAGCATCTAAGCACACACAGCACAAACCACATCTTCTTTATCCATTCTTCTGTCAATGGACATTTATTTTGCTTCCATGTCTTGGCTATTGTAAACAGCGCGGCCATGAACATTGGGGTGCACATATTCTTTTGGGTCATGTTTTCTTCCATATATATGCCCAAGAACGGGATTGCAGGGTCATATGGTAGCTCAAAATAGTACCTACTTCTGAATTAGCAGCATCACATGACTTCCTACCAATGTTTTGGTAAGCAGAATAATTTCTTTCAATTAGAAAACTGGCATCAGCACTATGTCTCATAAAATCAGAGGCTTAGATAAACATGAGTGAATATAGCTGAGAGTTTGATGAGATCTCTTGGGCTATGGATCTGCAAAACAGGATGTGGAATGGAGGAAGGCACTGACTCTGTACTTTGTGGCCATGTCTGTGAACGTGCAACTTTCTCTTGTTGATGAGTGTAATAAGTTCATGTAATGTTCTGCCTCCTTAACATAAAGTCCAGACTCCTTAACACAGAACCAAGGTCTCTGGGTCCCTGGGGTCTACATATCTCTCCCCTCACATCTCACTCTTCTCCTTAGTTCTCCCCTGCAATCCTGTTGCAACCTAGGTGACTCATTCATATTGATTTCCTTGCAGTTCGTTCAGTATGCCAGGTTTTCACTCATCTTGCTAACTGCAACTTGCTTCTCTCCTCATAGCAACTTCATTTTCTATTCACTATTCAGCTTACATTTCCTCTCTTGGTATGCCTGGTTATACAGGGCTATGACTGGGATTAGATATTTACCTGAATTTTTGTCCTAAAAACTTGAACAGCATATAAGAGCCACTCTAGAAGCATTGTTTATTTGACTATATGAATAAAAATATATGTACTACCGTTATCTCACATACTCATCATCTGATCACATGATCTTATGTCTCCTCATCATCTCAGTATAAGAACAAATGACCAAAAGGGAAGTGCAAAAAAGAAAACTAACCACTAATTTATTCATTGCTTAAGTCAGCAAATAATTATTGAATACTGACTCTCTGCTAGGCACATGCTACACATGAGGGATATAGCAGAAGACAAGAGAGGAAAATTCAAGAGGTTTATTCCCTTGTGAAGGAGACAACCAAGTCAATATAAAGAGGAGGAAAAAGAGGTAAATTTTTAAATTACAGTTGAAATCAGCTCCATAAAAAAAAAAAAAAAAAAAGCTTACTAAACTCCAGAACACTGAGAGTGGGGAATATTTATCTCAGTGAGAACTGTCAGAGAAAGCCTCTTTCAGATGGTGACAATGAAACTAACTTTGGAAGAATTGAGAAATAAGTCAAGATTCNCAAAAAAAAAAAAAAAAAAAAGCTTACTAAACTCCAGAACACTGAGAGTGGGGAATATTTATCTCAGTGAGAACTGTCAGAGAAAGCCTCTTTCAGATGGTGACAATGAAACTAACTTTGGAAGAATTGAGAAATAAGTCAAGATTCTTACCCTAACACAGTTCTAAACCAGGATACTTAGACCAATCGTTATTCTATTCAAGTTTGCTTATCTCCTCAGTTCTCAAAGTGTTATCCAGGGACCAATAGATTCCTCCCTTTCAGAGGAGCCAAGAAGTCAAAAATATAATACTAAAAGATCATAATTATAAAGTTATCTTGCTCTTTCACTTTCATTATGTTGTGATAGTGTGGAGATTTCCAAAGGCTACATGACATGTGATGTTGCAATAGACTAAATGAAGAAGCTATCTTTTACTAAAACAGATATTAATAAGATTTGCAAAAAATGTATAACAATGCCATTTTCTCACTGAATATTTTTATTTTAGCCAATATGGATGTGTTGATAAAATATGTATTCTTTATGTTATCATGTAATGAGTTTATTATTGCTATCTCATAATAGTTTAATAAACACTTTAAAACTTTGCCAGTTTAATTTCTATTGTGGTAAATATCAACCCACATAAAGTAGTTCTCAAACTAGTGTAAAGGGGTCCTGAGACCAAAACATTTGGGAACTGCTGGTTTAGTTGGTAAATGTCAATTAAAAAATAATAATAAAACAATCAGTAGATGACATGAAGATAACTTAGATGGCATATATGAAATGATTCCTTATAGCTCTCCAAATCTGAACACAAAACGACAGCATCTGCCTGGAAATGCCAGCATTCAAACATCTCCAGTGTTCCTAAAAGTCCAATGTTTAGCAGGCTACAGACAAAAGACTCTGGATATTTGAGTGAATATGGTCAGGGCTCCACAGCGAGGAGGGTTCTCATCTAGTTATTTGGTGCCTTGTAAATCCAGCCTGAGCATTTTCTATTTTAATTGGGAAATGTTGTAGCCTCTTGCACAAGGGATAGGAAACCAGACATTCTTAAGGGAAATAAAAATAGGACCAACCCCTCAGTTTAAATGTCTGGAGTCTTTTCCTTGAAATGTTGCCTACAAGTTTCTCCCAGCCAATTACCCTGCACCAGGACTGCTCAGTCAATGTCCAAGATGATCAAGCCTGACTCCATAAAATGGACAATCACTCCATGCCTCTGCCTGCTCCCTGGGCTTCGTGAAACAGTCTCTTCATTGTATTTGAGTTTGATTTTCACTTTCATTAGTGAATCTAACAGCCACAAAATAGCCAACTATGAAACTGAGCTGGAAGATCAGTAATGGATGAAACGTTTCTTCAACATTCATTAAAAAAATACTTTTTCTGTCTCTGTCATTCCAAAGAAAAATTATCTATTTCTCTCTGTAAACGTCATATTTACATTGTACCTGAAACTAAATGAGAAACAGTGAACAACAAAATAAAGTAGCCCACCAAAAAAAAAAAAAAGAAATAGCAATGTGTTTAATTGGCAGAATTGGGGAAAGGCTATTCTTATAGCCTTGTTTAACGTACTATACCCTAAGAAACATATTTGCACCAAATCTGCAAGCAAAAATTATCATATTACTTTGAGAACCCTTCTGTGTGAATTTAACCTTTTGCTAGGTTCTGACTTTTCCTGTAGTAAATAATCCCATGCAGATTTATAAAAGGTAATATATATGAAAAGTGCTTTCTATTATAAAGACATATACTCATATTTTGGATTCTTATTGTAACTAAGGAAATCAAAATAAACTATGATCTCTTTAAAGAAAGGCTATTGACAATATTTCTATCTAATACTTTCCATCCATACCTAAAGGGTGCCTTATTGAATCCAGAGTCTCCTTTTTCATGACTAATGGAAAATTTCTAGACTGAAACTTTGGAATATATATGCCATCAAGTAAGCAATTGTAAGCAAGAACCCTCTTTGTTTAAAGGTTCTCTAAATCTTCCCTGGATACTAATTAATTTATTTCTGAAATATTATCTATTAGCAAAGTTCTACAATATGCATTCCCCTATGTACCTGAATACTAAAAAAAAACCCAGTTATAATTTATATATACTTTATATAAATTTAATTATATATTATATATATAATTATTACATTATAATCACTTGAATTCTATAATTATTGTTTATATCAAGAGATATAGTTAATAATTATAAACTATAAAAAGAGTGCATTGATATCTGTCTCTTATACACATCTAGATGTGTATAAGAGACAGGTTTATTTGTATTTGCATCNTATATATAATTATTACATTATAATCACTTGAATTCTATAATTATTGTTTATATCAAGAGATATAGTTAATAATTATAAACTATAAAAAGAGTGCATTGATATATTCTCCAGAGCTAGACTTTCTAATTCAGATAACCAATGGGTTTTCAGAATTTTAGGGGAAAAACATGAAAAGGCAGGCATTAGAATAGCAAACTCAAAATAATTGTCATTGCTATTCTGAGGATTCAATTTATTTGAACAAATTTGACTAGTAAAAATAATATTCAATGAATATAAAGATGTGCATTCCTCATTGTGTTTCCCTGAAATAGATTGTTAATAATAGTTTAGAAGACCTAAAAACACTATAAGATGAAACTACACCAAGTTAAATCACTCTATTTTTAAAGACTATGAACAGTTGAATACAAATCTATCAACAGAATTTTATAAAACTTGTCAAAACTGGTACAGATGGTAGGTATGCTGATAAATAGATACATAGATAGATAGATATGGCAAGCTTCACCTATCAGTTCAGTTCTGTCGCTCAGTTGTGTCTGACTCTTTGCGACCCCATGGACTGCAGCATACCAAGCTTTCCTGTCCATCACCAAATCCTGGAGCTTACTTAAACTCATGTCCATTGAGTCAGTGAAGTCATCCAACCATCTCATCCTCTGTCATCACCTTCTTTTCCCACCTTCAATCTTTCCCAGCATCAGGGTCTTTTCTAGTGAGTCAGTTCTTCGTATCTGGTGGCCAACATATTGGGATTTCAGCTTCAGCAGCAGTCCTTCCAATGAATATTCAGGACTGATTTCCTTTAGGCTAGAATGATTGAATCTTCTTACAGTCCAAAGAACTCTCAAGAGTCTTTCCTCCAACACACTTCAAAAGCATCAATTCTTTGGCACTCAGATTTCTTCACAGTCCAACTCTCACATCCATACATGACTACTGGAAAAACCATAGCTTTGACTAGAATCGACCTTTGTTGGCAAAGTATGTCTCTGCTTTTTAATATGCTGTCTCTGTTGGTCATAGTTTTTCTTCCAAGGAGCAAGCGTCTTTTAATTTCATAGCTGCAGTCACCATCTGCAATGATTTTGGAGCTCAGAAAAATAGTCTCCCACTGTTTCCATTGTTTCCCCATCTATTTGCCATGAAGTGATTGAACAGGATGCNTCAGATTTCTTCACAGTCCAACTCTCACATCCATACATGACTACTGGAAAAACCATAGCTTTGACTAGAATCGACCTTTGTTGGCAAAGTATGTCTCTGCTTTTTAATATGCTGTCTCTGTTGGTCATAGTTTTTCTTCCAAGGAGCAAGCGTCTTTTAATTTCATAGCTGCAGTCACCATCTGCAATGATTTTGGAGCTCAGAAAAATAGTCTCCCACTGTTTCCATTGTTTCCCCATCTATTTGCCATGAAGTGATTGAACAGGATGCCATAAACTTAGTTTTCCAAATGATGAGTTTTAAGCCAAATTTTTCACTCTCCTCTTTCATTTTCATAAAGAGACTCTTTTTAGTTCTTTGCTTTTTGCCATAAGGGTGGTGTCATCTGCGTATCTGAGGTGATTGATATTTCTCCTGGCAGTCTTGATTTCAGCTTGTGCTTTCTCCAGCCCAGCACTTCGCATGATTCGCTCTGCATATGTTAAATAAACAGGGTGACAATATGCAGCCTTGGTGTACTCCTTTCCTGATTTGGAATCAGTCTGTTGTTCCAAGAAATGCAAAAAGGCAAAATGGTTGTCTGAGGAAGTCTTACAAATAGCTGAGAAAAGAACAGAAGTGAAAGGCAAAGGAGAAAAAGAAAGATATACCCATTTGAATGAAGAGTTCCAAAGAATAGCAAGGAGACATAAGAAAGCCTTCCTCAGTGATCAGTGCAAAGAAATGGAGAAAAACAATAGAATGGGAAAAACTAGAGATCTCTTCAGGAAAATTAGAGATACCAAGGGAACATTTCATGCAAAGATGGGCTCANTTGACCATGATGGCTACTCCATTTCTTCTGAGGGATTCCTGTTGCAGTAGTAGATAAAATGGTCATCTGCGTTAAATTAATCCATTCCAGTCCATTTTAGTTTGCTGATTCCTAGAATGTTGACATTCACTCTTGCCATCTCCTTTTTGACCACTTCCAATTTGCCTTGATTCATGGACCTAATATTCCAGGTTCCTATGCAATATTGCTCTTTACAGCATCGGACCTTGCTTCTATCACCAGTCACATCCACAACTGGGTATCGTTTTTGCTTTGGGTCCATCCCTTCATTCTTTCTGGAGTGATTTCTCCCCTGATCTCCAGTAGCATATTGGGCACCTACTGACCTAGGGAGTTCCTCTTTCAGTATCTGATCATTTTGCCTTTTCATACTGTTCATGCAGTTCTCAAGGCAAGAATACTGAAGTGCAATAAACTGTGGAAAATTCTGAAAGAGATGGGAATACCAAACCACGTTTGCCTCTTGAGAAATCTATATGCAGGTCAGGAAGCAACAGTTAGAACTGGACATGGAACAACAGACTTGTTCCAAATAGGAAAAGGAGTACGTCAAGGCTGTATATTTTCAACCTGCTTATTAACTTTTATGCAGAGCATATCATGGGAATCACTGGGCTGGAAGAAGCACAAGCTAGAATCAAGATTGCAGGGAGAAATATCAATAACTTCAGATATGCAGATGACATCACTCTTATGGCAGAAAATGAAGAGGAACTAAAAACCCTCGATGAAAATAAAAGGAGAGTGAAAAAGTTGGCTTAAAGCTCAACATTCAGAAAACGAAGATCATGGCATCTGGTCCCTCCCATCACTTCATGGGAAATAATAGATGGGGAAACAGTGGAAACAGTGTCAGACTTTATTTTTGGGGGGCTCCAAAATCTCTCTGATGGTGATTGCAGCCATGAAATTAAAAGATGCTTACTCCTTGGAAGGAAGATTATGACCAACCTAGATAGCATATTCAGAGAAGGCAATGGCACCCCACTCCAGTACTCTTGCCTGGAAAATCCCATGGGCAGAGGAGCTTGGTAGGCTAGAGTCCAAGGGGTCACTAAGAGTCGTTCACGACTGAGCGACCTCACTTTCACTCTTCACTTTCATGCACTGGAGAAGGAAATGGCAACTCACTCCATTGTTCTTGCCTGGAGAATCCCAGGAATGAGGGATCCTGGTGGCTGCCGTCTATGGGGTCGCACAGAGTTGGACACAACTGAAGTGACTTAGCAGTAACAGTAGTAGTAGATAGAATATTGAAGAGCAGAGACATTACTTTGCCAATAAAGGTCCGTCTACTCAAGGCTAGTCCGTCTAAACAAGTCTAGTCATAGTTTTTCCAGTGGCCATGTATGGATGTGAGAGTTGGACTGTGAAGAAAGCTGAGTGCCGAAGTACTGATGCTTTTGAATGTGGCATTGGAGAAGACTCTTGAGAGTCCCTTGGACTGCAAGGAGATCCAACCAGTCCATCCTAAAGGAGATCAGTCCTGGGTGTTCATTGGAAGGACTGATGCTGAAGCTGAAACTCCAATACTTTGACCACCTCATGCGAAGAGTTGACTTATTGGAAAATACTCTGATGCTGGGAGGGATTAGGGGCAGGAGGAGAAAGGGACAACAGAGGATGAGATGGCTGGATGGCATCAGGAACTCGATGGGCATGAGTCTGAGTGAACTCCGGGAGTTGGTGATGGACAGGGAGGCCTGGCGTGCTGTGACTCATGGGGTCGCAAAGAGTCAGACATGACTGACTGACTGAACTGAACTGAACTGAAGCACTGCAGAAAAGGGCCTAGCTTCTAGGTCCCAGGCTATCTCAATACTACCATATACATATTAGTGGAAGAAAATATTTATGAAGAACATTTCATGGGACGTTATTTTAAGGCATGTTATTGATGCCTTATTAAATGATTATCCAATTGAACCATAATCATAAGCAGCCTTATGTGGCATTGTTAGACTTGTAATAAAAATAAAGATATAAAGGCATTAAGTTTAGATAATATTTCTGATGTCACACAGCTAGAAATTGGAGGAGTTAATAAAATTCAATTTATACTGCTTTACAATCATTCTCTCAAAAATCTTTCCATTATACCTGTCTACTTATTGCTTTGATATACACATGAAATAATCATGAAATTACATTAAATATATATTTATTACAAAATATTAATATTCAGCTTGGCACTTTAGATCAATGTTTTATAAACTTGGATGACGTTTTAAAGCAGAAGCAATTCCATCAATTTTCATTACCATTTTAAGCTCTTTTAAATTTAAAGTTCTTCAATATATGAGATATAAAAGAAGGATTTTTTTTTTACTTATAACCTGAAGAACAAAACAATTTTATATGCTAAATGAAGCAAACTTTAAAGCAAAATAAGTTTTAAATTCTTATTGTATTATTTCTGATGATGTGCTGAGATTAAATCATTCTTTACAGAATGAATATTGTAATGAATGTTGTAGTCAGATTCTATTAGACACCTATACTGCTGTTTGAATCACTACTTCTCTGAACCTCAGTTTCTTATTGTGAAATTTGTGACTTGGACTTAGTTTCTAAGATTCCTGTAAATTTTAAAATCTCTATTGAGGAAATCAACTCTGGGAATCAACTCTGAATCAGGTAATGCACAGTTTTTGATTTTAAAGACTTTAATTAAGTTTAAGTGTGTTATCAGCAGGCTCCTTTGTTTCATCTTCTAACAGGTTATTAGAATAATTCATGCTTTCCTCTAGCTGATTAGTGTATGGACCAAATATGTTAATATTTAGAATGTACTTAACAGTTTTGATTTAAGCTATGTGTGTCTACTTATTTATTTGGTGTAAAAAAAGATTAGCAAGTGTCTTCATATAATTTTAGTCATTTTGAGTCATTCAGACATTTGTTGAACATCTATAGTGTGCCTTACACTATAAAGACATAAAAGCACAGTTCTTGTCTTCCTGATGTGCAGAGAATTCAAGACTCAGAACTTAGTTGTGATAACCTCCCAAAATCCTTTTCCAATAGCCCTTCTCCCACTATTTCTCCCTTTCTCAAATCCAGGATTGGTCCAAGTGCTATTCCTTTGTCTTTTCGTGGTATGCTGTACCAGAGTGCCATGATCTTTCCCCCAATTCTTAGAAAAGAATTTGCATATGATAGCAGATGTGTACCCTGTGCATAAGTGTACCATTAAGAACTTTCTGTAGTGTGTTTTTTTGGCAGATAAGTTGTATAGTAGGTAATACATGCCTTGAAGTGGTTTGTTGAAGGAGCACGTGCTTCCTAAACACAAATTCTTATGTAAGTTTTGAAAGAAGAGTAGAAATTAACTAGGCAAGAGTGGAATGATGGAGATGGAATGGCTTTCCAGAAAAATACAGAGGGATAATATAGTGATTTGGTCTAGAACTCAGTGGTTCTTAAATTGTGCTCCCTGCATCAGTAGTATTAACATTACCTGTTTGAGAACTTGTTCGAAATACAGGTTCTTGGCCCTTACCCTAGTCCAACTGTATCAAGAAATTCTTGAGGTAGAGGCCAGCAGTTTGTGTTTCAACAGGTCTTTCTGGTGATTCTGATGCAATCTGAAGTTTGAGGGCCACTGCTATAGCTCACTTACTGAAGAAGCATTAGTTTGAATGTGTGGGAAGAGGCTTGGGGTTACCTATAGAGAAAGATTAAAATATAGAGCTGTAAGCAGTGACCTCAGTGCTGAGTATGCCAAAGTAGAGTTTGAACCTTGTCCTTTGGCCAGTGACTGCACATCAGAATCACCTGGGAGCTTTAAACATAAGCTAAAGAATGGGACTTCTTAGTGGTTCAGTCGGAGAAGGCAATGGCAACCCATTCCAGTACTCTTGCCTGGAAAATCTCATGGGTGAAGAAGTCTGGTAGGCTGCAGCCCATGGGGTATCTAAGAGTTGGGCATGACTGAGTGACTTCACTTTCACTTTTCACTTTTATGCACTGGAGAAGACAATGGCAACCCATTCCAGTATTCTTGCCTGGAGAATCCCAGGGACAGAGCCTAGTGGGCTGCCATCTAGGAGGTTGCACAGAGTCAGACACGACTGAAGCGACTTAGCACCAACATACTGCTGTTTAGGCTTCTCTGGTATTCTCAGAGAATTTTTATTCTAAACAATTTTTATCCTAAAATTAGCAGAAGCTATTTTAGAAATTAGTGTTAAAAGCTAAGCAATGAAACTCAGAAGAAAAACATAGGCAGAATTTTTTTTACATAAATTTTAGTAATATTTTCTTGGATCTTCCTCCTAAACCAAAGAAAAGCAAATAAGCAACTGAGACCTAATTAAACATAAAAGATTTTGTACAACAAAGGAAGTCATCAACAAAGTAAAAAGACAACCTACTAAATGGGAGAATATTTGCAAATGATATGACCAATAGGAGTTAATATCCAAAAAATATAAAGAGCTCATATAACTCATTTTATTCTTATTANACTGAGACCTAATTAAACATAAAAGATTTTGTACAACAAAGGAAGTCATCAACAAAGTAAAAAGACAACCTACTAAATGGGAGAATATTTGCAAATGATATGACCAATAGGAGTTAATATCCAAAAAATATAAAGAGCTCATATAACTCATTTTATTCTTATTATTTTTTTTTTATAAAAGATAGTTAGCAATGGGTAGAAGTACTGGATAGATATTTTTCCAAACAAGTTATACCAGGGACCAACAGGCACATGAAAAATGCTCAACATCTCTAAACAACAGAGAAATACAAGTCAGAACCACAGTCAGTTATCATCTCACACATATCAGAAATGGCTATCATCAGAAAGAACATAAATAAAAAATATTGAGGTTATGGAGAAAAGAGAATCCTAGTACACTGTTGGTAGGAATGTACACTGGGGTGGCCACTATGGAAAACAGTATTAGCTTCCTGAAAACACTAAAAGTAAAACCACTATATGATCCAGCAATTCTACTCCTGGGTATAAATCTTAAGAAAATAAATGATTCCCAATACAATATTGTAAAGTAACTAACCTCCAATAAAATAAATTTATATTGAAAAAAAATTTTAAAAAAAGAAAAGAAATGATTCAAAAAGATTTACTCACTTCAATGTTCATAGCTGCATTATTTATAATAGCCAAAATATGGAAACAACTTAAGTGTCCATCAACAGATCAATGCATAAAAAGTATGATATATATATATATATATATGTATGTATAGAATATTACTCAGCCTTAAAAATGAATAACATCCTGCCATTTGTAGCAACATGGATGGACTTTAAGGGTGAAGACAAATACCATGTGTTAAAAAGATGGGAATACCAGACCACTTGACCTGCCTCTTGAAAAACCTGTATACAGGTCAGGAAGCAACAGTTAGAACTGGACNACTTCCTACTTTAGCATTCCAGTCCCCTATAATGAAAAGGACATCTTTTTTGGGTGTTAGTTCTAAAAGGTCTTGTAGGACTTCATAAAACTGTTCAACTTCAGCTTCTTCAGTGTTACTGGTTGGGGAACAGACTTGGATAACTGTGATATTGATTGGTTCACCTTTGAAACGAACAGAGATCATTCTATCGTTTTTGAGATTGCATCCAAGTACTGCATTTCAGACTTTTGTTGACCATGATGGCTACTCCATTTCTTCTGAGGGATCCCTGCCCTCAGTAGTAGATATAATGGTCATCTGAGTTAAATTCATCCATTCCAGTCCATTTTAGTTCACTGATTCCTAGAATGTTGACATTCACCCTTGCCATCTCTTGTTTGACCACTTGCAATTTGCCTTGATTCATGGACCTGACATTCCATGTTCCTATGCAATATTGCTCTTTACAGCATTGGATCTTGCTTCTATCACCAGTCACATGCACA
This sequence comes from Neotragus pygmaeus, assembly GCA_006410875.1. Lineage (NCBI taxonomy): Eukaryota > Metazoa > Chordata > Mammalia > Artiodactyla > Bovidae > Neotragus > Neotragus pygmaeus. The sequence continues at coordinate 1,610,451 of SJYV01042641.1, forward strand.
ACTGGGTATTATTTTTGCTCTGGCTTTATCCCTTCATTCTTTCTGGAGCTATTTCTCCACTGACCTCCAGTAGCATATTGGGCACCTCATGACCTGGGGAGTTCCTCTTTTGGTATCCTATCATTTTGCCTTTTCATACTGTTCATAGGGTTATCAAGGCAAGAATACTGAAGTGGCTTGCCATTCCCTTCTCCAGTGGACCACATTTTGTCAGACCTCTCCACCATGACCCACCCGTCTTGGGTTGCCCCGCAGGCATGGCTTGGTTTCATTGAGTTAGACAAGGCTGTGGTCCTCGTGTGATTAGATTGACTAGTTTTCTGTGAGTATGTTTTCAGTGTTTCTGCCCTCTGATGCCCTCTTGCAACACCTACCATCTTCTTTGGGTTTCTCTTACCTTGGGCGTGGGGTATCTCTTCACGGCTGCTCCTTACCTTGGACGAGGGGTATCTCCTCACCCCCACTGTTCCTGACCTTCAATATGAGATAGCTCCTCTAGGCTCTCCTGCACCTGCGCAGCCACTGCTCCTTGGGTTGCTCCTCCCGGCCACTGGCCCTGGCCTCGGGCTCAAGTGTCTCCTCAGGGTCACCGCCCCTGACCTCGGATGTGGGGTAGCTCCTCTCGAGCCATTCCTATGTCATCACAGCCTGGCACTCTAAGCCACTGCCCTTGACCTTGGACGTGGGGTAGCTCCTCTCGGCCGCACTCAGTGCACCGGCTCGCAGCCACCTGCGCTCAGTGCGCCAGCTTGAAAAGTGGTATTTTAATTCTATGAGAAAATGAATAATTTTATGATAGGAAAATTGGAGATAGCACTGGAAAGAGTAAAGATAATTTGATTTCCCATTCAGGTCATTGCAAAAGTTAAAATTCAAACATTTCAAGTAAAGTAAAGTGAAGTCACTCAGTCATGTCCGACTCTTTGCGACCCCATGGACTGTAGCATACCAGGCTCCTCCATCCATGGGATTTTCCAGGCAAGAGTACTGGAGTGGATTGCCATTTCCTTCTCCAGGGGAAATTCCTGACCCAGGGATCAAACCCAGGTCTCCTGCATTTTAAGCAGACACTTACTATATAAAACTCAAATAATAAAATAACAGAAAAAATAGCATTAATATTAATTTTAAAATTAGGGATAGAATAATATACTTATGCCATTTAAAAATTAAAGATCATTAAAAATACAAAATAACATGGAAGAGCAAAAATAAAACATTATTCAATTTAAGCATATTATTTTTGAAATCAGATATGTGATAAAATACACTATAGATAAAGAGGTAAAAGATAAGATGGGAAAAACCATTTGCATCATAGCAGGATTAATATACCAAAATATGGAGAACTTTAATAAATCATTATGGCCAATAACTTATTAGAAAATTACGAAACTAATGTACAGTCTCTTCTACTGGTGTTGTTCAGTCACTAAGTCGTGTCTGACTCTCTGAAACCCCATGGACTGCAGCATGCCAGGCTTCCCTGTTCTTCACCATCTCCCAGTTTGCTCAAACTCTTATCCATTGACTCAGTGATGCCATCAAACCAATATCTTCTATAGACTTTTCATAACAACATAAATTGATATAAAATATCAGATTTCAACTGACCAGCAATTATTTAAATTAAAATAAACATAAGCTTGTTTTCAGTTTTTAATCTCTAGGGAATTAACTATAAAGACTGCTAATGTCATCACAGAAGTAACATTTCTGACAGATTTTTTTCCCATAATTTATTCATTTTATAATTGGAAGTATGTACCTCCTGACCATCTTCACCCATTTCCTGACCCTCACAAAACCCCTCCAATTTATGCTCAGTATCTGAGTTTTGTCTGGTTTTATTTATTATTTTTTTTTAATTTCACACATAAGTAATATCCTATGATATTTTACTTTCTCTGTCTAACATATCATTTAGCATAATCTCCTCAAGGTTCATCTGTGTAGTTACAAATGACAAGATTTCATTCTTTGTTATCTCTGAGTAGTGCTCATATATATGAATATACATATATGTGTGTGTGATTTATATATATCACATCTTTTATCTGTTCATCTATCAGTGGATGCTTAGTTTAGCTTATTTCCATATCTTGACTATCACAAATAATGCTGCAGTGAACACTGGATAGATATATCATTTTGAATTAGTATTTGATTTTTTTACCCAGAGGTGGATAGTATGATAGGTAGTTCTATTTTTAATTTTTTGAGGAACCTCCATACTCTTCTCCATATTGGCTATATCAAATTACATTCCCACCAACAATGATCAAAAGGCCTCCCTTTTCTCCACATCCTTGACCACACTTGTTTTTTGGTGATAGACATTCCAACAAGAGAGAGATATTATTTCACTGTGGTTTTGTTTTGCATTTTATTGATAATTAGTAGGTATGCAGATGACACCACCCTTATGACAGAAAGTGAAGAGGAACTAAAAAGCCTCTTGATGAAAGTGAAAGAGGAGAGGGAAAAAGTTGGCTTAAAGCTCAACATTCAGAAAACGAAGATCATGGCATCTGGTCCCATCGCTTCATGGCAAATAGATGGGGAAACAGTGGAAATGGTGTCAGACTTTATTTTGGGGGGCTCCAAAATCACTGCAGATGGTGACTGCAGCCATGAAATTAAAAGACGCTTACTCCTTGGAAGGAAAGTTATGACCAACCTAGATAGCATATTGAAAAGCAGAGACATTACTTTGCCAACAAAGGTCCATCTAGTCAAGGCTATGGTTTTTCCAGTGGTCATGTATGGATGTGAGAGTTGGACTGTGAAGAAGGCTGAGCGCCAAAGAATTGATGCTTTTGAACTGTGGTGTTNAGCATATTGAAAAGCAGAGACATTACTTTGCCAACAAAGGTCCATCTAGTCAAGGCTATGGTTTTTCCAGTAGTCATGTATGGATGTGAGAGTTGGACTGTGAAGAAAGCTGAGTGCCAAAATATTTATGCTTTTTAACTGTGGTGTTAGAGAAGACTCTTCTGAGTCCCTTGGACTGCAAGGAGATCCATCCAGTCCATCCTAAAGGAGATCAGTCCTGGGTGTTCATTGGAAGGACTGATGCTGAGGCTGAAACTCCAGTACTTTGGCCACCTCATGCAAAGAGTTGACTCATTGAAAAAGAGCCTGATGCTGGGAGGGATTGGGGGCAGGAGGAGAAGGGGACAAAAGAGGATGAAATGGCTGGATGGCATCACTGACTCGATGGACATGAGTTTGAGTAAACTCCGGGAGTTGGTGATGGATAGGGAGGCCTGGCGTGCTGTGATTCATGGGGTCGCAAAGAGTCAGACATGACTGTGTGACTGAACTGAAGTTAAGATGGTATAACTGAAGACAAAAACAGTTAAGTGACCTACACATTCTTTTTCATATTCTTTCCCAATATCTCAGGATATTGAATATATTTCCTTGTGCTCTACAGTAGGATCTTGTTGCTCACCCATTCTATATATAATAGTTTGCATCTGTTACATATCTATTCTCTATGTCTGTGACTCTGTTTCTTTTTTGTAGATAAGTTCTTGCCATATTTTAGATTTTACATATAAGTGATGTCACATGGTACTTGTCTTTCTCTGTCTGACTTACTTCACTCAGCTTGATAACCTCTATATGTATCCAAGCCACCGTAAATGGCATTATTTCATTCTTTTTATAGCTGAGTAGTATTCCATTGTATATACGTACCACATCTTCTTTATGTATTCTTCCATCGATGGACATTTAGATTGTTTCCTTGTCTTGGCTACTGTAAATAGTATTGTTAAGAACATAGGGGTGTATTTATCTTTTTAAATTATAGTTTTGTCTGGATATATGCCAAGGAGTGGGATGGCTGGATCATGCACCAACTCTATTTTTAGTTTTTTGAGGAACATTCATACTATTTTCATAGTGGCTGTACCAACTTACAGCCATCAACAGTGTAGGAGGGTTCCCTTTTCTCCATACTCTCTTCAGGATTTGTTGTTTGTAGATATTTTAATGATGGCCATTCTGACCTGTATGAGGTGGTACCTCATTGTACAAACTGCAAACTCTTCATTTGTTATGACTTCATTAGCTTTATTATCAAATCCAGGAGCTCTTTACGTTCCATAAAGAAAATTTAAAAGTGTTATAGCTAATGGAAAGATGGCAGCCACTGTGATGTGCATGCTGTTTCAGAGATGTCAAAAACATGAAAAAATATACATCTTACAATTAATGTAATATGATAGGATTTACCAAAAGGAAAAGAACATAATATAAAAGGTCGTCCAAAGGTAACAGAAATAAATGGGCTTAAGTAAAGAAAATTAGGCTGACATTTAAAAACCTTACAAGAATGGGATGGTGGGGAAACATGAAGATATAATGGGAAGTAAATACCTGTGCCTTTGTACAATTTGGATCAAGAAAGCATAAACAGTTTGCACACACTTGGAAGTAAGCAAACAAACAACAACAAAGAGAATTGGAGTACTTCCGAGGAAGACGTGCACTGGTGTCAAAGTGGGCCAGGAACTGAAACCCACTCCTTATTTTGTAATGATATGTTATTGGGAGGTGGCAGATGTGCAGTTCTGCATTGGACACAAAGAAACAGCAACACTGGGGACCACCTGGGCGGGTTGAGGGTAAAGACCACCTCTAGGTCAGCACACGGGTGAAGTTAAAGAAGCAACAAAGTAAGAAGAGGGTTTTATGAGGTCTGTAAGTAGGTTAACCTAAGCATGAGTGCCCTAGAGAACTGGAGGCCTGTCTACTTCTTCCACAGACCCTGGTGAGATACAGAAATTGAAAAATAATGTGGTTATGTATTCAGGTAATCTGCCCCATACCATAAACTAATCAGCACCATGTAACCAAAGTTGAATTCCGAAAGGAGGGAACCGTGTTTGCAGAGGGATGCAGAGGCTTTCCCTAGTGTCCCAGTCTGCGATAAGAGGGGTCCAAGCAGTCTGTGGATCAGATCCCCAGGAGAATGAGATTGTAGAGTAGGGTGTCGAAGAGGGAGGAAACACTTCATTGAGATGCTGAGAGAATTAAATGAATGACATCACCACATCAGGCATGTGGTAAGTGTTCAATGAATATTATCTATTGTTGATTTTTTTAAAAAAGCTTTGTCAACCATAAAATGCTATACAAATGCTTATATTGTATAGTCTGTTTTAAATATCATCAGGATTAGATTCTGATTCTTGATGCTCACAATCTAGACCTCTTTGCAGCATGCCACATTATGCTTATTTCATGCACTATTACTTTAAATTGAACCCTTTTTCAATAAACTGCATTATATAAACTTGTTCATAAACAATGGTTTCTTGCATGGTGTGCTGTGTATCTTTCAGATATTTCCATAATACATATGCACGATGTAATATAAGAACATAGATTTTTCTTTTAAAGAGCAAGACTTAGCAGTTTCTCCTGAATTTTATTCTGTCATTTGACTACATTATATTTCTGATATTCAATTTGTACTGAGTACATTATGGACTTCTCTAGGGAACAGAAAGAAAAATTTTAAGTAAACATAAAATGCTCTGATAAATCAAAACATGTGAATGAGATTTCTGTTAAAAAAAAATATTCCACTCAGTTTTGAGACTTGAAATAGACCTCTGTCTTTTGCATAATAAAAACCATCCACCCAAATGCAACAAAAAATTATAACTTATTTGTTATAGAAATAATGCATAGGCTTATTTTAAAAGGTTAGTTACTATATAAATACAAAAGGAGTCTTGCTATAAACTAATTGTGATGAAACTTAAAACATTGTAAATTTTGTGTAGTCTGATTTAAGCTGAAAATAAGAAGTGAAAAAATTTTAAATCCATACATAAAAGTTGTATCATAAATGAGCCATAGTGTCTCTCATGCTGAAGACTCAACTGTGTTCTAAATATCATAGAATATCACCTCCATATTAGGTCTATGAAAGTATGACCTTTCCTGGCCCACTCGCAGCTGCATTCCCAGTAACTAGAGTAGTGTCTGTCATTATAGGTCTCAATAAATATTTCTTAAATGAATAAATGAATGAACAATTCACATACACTCTCAGTGGTTTAAGAAATCCCAATCATCAGGAGATTGGGATTAGCAAATGTAAACTATTATATACAGGATGGGTAAACAAAAAGATCTTTCTGTATAACACAGGAAACTATATTCAGTATCCTCTGATGAACTATAATGGAAAAGAATATATATATGTATAACTGAGTCACTTTGCTATACAGCAAAAATTAACACAACATTGTAAATCAATTATATGCTTCAATAAAATTACATATATATATGTATATATATATACATATATCCTGATTACTGGTTATCAAAATACCAAATATAAAAACAGATCACTAGGGAATGATAATTTAATATACAAAGAAGTCCCATGAGCTTACAAGTTTGGCACAGGTCAAAGTGCAGCAGTGGCACAGAGGTCTGGAAACGTCAACTCAGCCAATTAACCAACTGTGTTTAAGAAGTCACACAGCTAAGCCATTTACCTTCTCTGATTTCAGTTTCTTCACCCGTAAACTGAAGGGCAGATGGACTAGAAATATGATTCTGAAGACTCTTTCAATTCTAAAATTCTATGATGGTGTAAAGTATAAAAGACCCATCTCTAAAGTATTTATGAGTAGGTTTACCAATTTTTTCCTTGAGATGAAAACAGAGAAAACTGTAGCTAAATCACTATCAAAATTGGCAATGTGGTAGAGACTTCTGGGTGTCCTGCAAACCTCTTCTCCCATTCCTGGGCACAAAGTGTGACTGCATTTCCCATTCTTCCTCTGCAGTGTAGTGTGGCCATGTGCCCAAGTGCCCGCATCTGAGGGATAGAATATTAAGAAGTGGTGTGCACCACTTTGAATCATGGCTCAGAACACCATCCTCATATGCTCTTCCACACCCGTCCCCTTCCTGATGTCTGGAATCGTGACACCTATACCCCCCACTGTGCCTCAGAAGCATGTGTAGAGAGTCACCATCAGTCTGATTCCTGAACAACTCTGTGGAGTAGAATACCTACTCACTTTCTTACCCTGGAATGTTGGGAGACAATTCTCCATGGGTCTTTCATGTGTTTCCATGTCCTGTGAGCAGAAGCATTGGCCACTGTTCTTTCAGGCTGTCTTTTCAAAGATGTAAATTTAGTGAACAGCTTCAGAAGATGGAGATAGTATCACCCATAGAAGCAAAGCACAGGTTGCTTTATTGTCCAGTGTAGTTAATATAATATCTCCCTCTGGGGCAAAGAGCATCTTTGCTTGCAACTCACTGTGAAAGATGCACATTCCCTAAACTGAAGGATTCTTTCCTCGACTCAGACCCACTCTGTGTGCAGTGTTCACCTGGGACACTTCACATTGCCCCGCGGGACTTGGAGAACAGGGGAAAATGACACAAACATGAAGCTCACACTGCTTTCTGTGGCATGAGTAATCAGGTCATTTGTCTCTGACCTGGACATTTTGTGTCTTCTGCCAGCTTCCAGAAATCTGTGGTAGGCTAACTCATGAGCTTGTGAATAGAGTAGGATCTCAGACTTTCACAGTTTTTGATACTTACCCACCTTAGAAAAAAAAACCTGACCTCTTATGTAAGCAAGCCATTACATTTTGGGTCTGTTTATTTTTTAGTCTTACCTAATACAACAGCAGTCACTTTCCTACTGAAAAATCAATAAGAAATTAGAGTAAATTCCCAGGTGGCACAAGTGGGAGAGAACCTGCCTGCCAATGCATGTAGACATAAGAGACGTGGGTTCAGTCCCTGAGTTGAGAACATCCCCTGGAGAAGGGCACAACAAACCATTCCAGTATTCTTGCCTGGAGAATCCCATGGACAAAGGAGCCTGGTGGGCTACAGTCCATAGCGTTGCAAAGAGTCTGACACGACTGAAGTGACTTAGCATGCACCTTGTTTTACTCAAATAAGATGATGAAAATAACCTATATGAGTCTGTTAAGTGATGAATTTAATTAGGTAAATTTTTTCAAAACGTATTCAAGTAGACACTAGTCCTATCAGATAACTTGGTGAAAATAATGCACTGTATGCAAATATGTTTGCAATACACTCACAGTTTGTAATACACTCCAGCTCGCACTAGAGTGTCAAGCAGCTGAGAAGAGATACCCCATACCCAAGGTCAGGAGTGGCGGCTGCACTTCACTGCACTGACCGTGTGGAGACACTCCACTTCCAAGGTCACAGAAACCCCAGTAAGATGGTAGGCACTGGAGCAGCTGTGAGGAGATACCCCACGTCCAAGGGCAAAGGAGAAGCCCCAGCAACATGGTAGGAGGGGTGAATTCGCATTTAGAGTCAAACCCCATTCCTGCCAGAGACACTCAGGGCTCAATCAAACCCTGTGAGCCCCAGGACCCAGGGACTCCACAGAGACTGAGACAGAANGAAATGCAAAAAATCAAAATGTCTGTCTGGGGAGGCATTACAAATAGCTGTGAAAAGAAGAGAAGCCAAAAACAAAGGAGAAAAGGAAAGATATACCCATTTGAATGTAGAGCTCCAAAGAATAGCAAGGAGAGATAAGAAAACCTTCCTCAGTGATCAAGGCAAAGAAATAGAGGAAAACAACAGAATAGGAAAGACTAGAGATCTCTTCAAGAAAAGTAGAGATACCAGGGGAACATTTCATGCAAAGATGGGCTCAATAAAGGACAGAAATGGTATGGACCTAACAGAAGTAGAAGATATTAAGAAGAGGTGACAAGAATACAGAGAACTGTACAAAAAAGATCTCCACAACCCAGATAATCACAATGGTGTGATCACTCACCTAGAGCCAGACATCCTAGAATGTGAAGTCAAGTGGGCCTTAGAAAGTATCACTATGAACAAAGCTAGTGGAGGTGATGGAATTCGAGTTGAGCCATTTCAAATCCTGAAAGATGATGCTGTGAAAGTGCTGCACTCAGTATGTCAGCAAACTTGGAAACTTCAGCAGTGGCCACAGGACTGGAAAAAGTCAGTTTTCATTCCAATCCCAAAGAAAGGCAATGCCAAAGAATGCTCACACCACCGCACAATTGCAATCATCGCAGTCACTAGCAAAGTAATGCTCAAAATTATTCAAGCCAGGCTTCAGCAATACGTGAATCATGAACTTCCAGATGTTCAAGCTGGTTTTAGAAAAGGCAGAGGAATCAGAGATCAAATTGGCAACATCTGCTGGATCACTGAAAAAGCAAGAGAGTTCCAGAAAAACATCTATTTCTGCTTTATTAACTATGCCAAAGCCTTTGATTGTGTAGATTGGATCACAATAAACTGTGGAAAATTCTGAAAGAGATGGAATACCAGACCACCTGACCTGCCTCTTGAGAAGTCTGTATGTAGGTCAGGAAGCAACAGTTAGAACTGGATATGGAACAACAGACTGGTTCCAAATAGGAAAAACAGTCCGTCAAGGCTGTATATTGTCACCCTGCCTGTTTAACTTATATGCAGAGTACATCATGAGAAACACTGGGCTGGAGGAAGGACAATCTGGAATCAAGACTGCTGGGAGAAATATCAATAACCTCAGATAGGCAGATGACACCACCCTTATGGAAGAAAGTACAGAAGAACTAAAGAGCCTCTTGGTTAAAGTGAAAGAGGAAAGCGAAAAAGTTGACTTAAAGCTCAACATTCAGAAAACAAAGATCATGGCATCTAGTCCCATCACTTCATGGGAAATAGATGGGGAAACAGTGGAAACAGTGGCTGTCTTTATTTTCTTGGGCTCCAAAATCACTGCAGATAGTGATTGCAGCCATGAAATTAAAAGACGATCACTCCTTGGAAGAAAAGTTACAACAACCTAAACAGCCTATTCAAAAGCAGACACATTACTTTGCCAACAAAAGTCCATCTAGTCAAAGGTATGGTTTTTCCAGTAGTCATGTAGGGGTATGAGAGCTGGATTGTAAAGAAAGCTGAGTGCCGAAGAATTGATGCTTTTGAACTGTGGTGTTGGAGAAGCCTCTTGAGAGTCCCATGGACTCTAAGGAGATCTAACCAGTCCATCCTAAAGGAAATCAGTCCTAAATATCCATTGGAAAGACTGAAGCTGAAGCTGAAACTCCAATACTTTGGCCACCTGATGCAAAGAACTGCTTCATTGGAAAAGACCCTGATGCTGGGAAAGATTGAAGACGGAGGAGAAGGGAATGACAGAGGATAAGATGGTTGGATGGCATCACCAACTCAATGGACATGAATCTGAGTAAACTCCGGCAGTTGATGATGGACCAGGAGGCCTGGTGTCCTGCGGTCCATGGGGTCACAAAGTGTTGGACATGACTGAGCGACTAAACTGAACACAAATTTTTTCCCCTTTCCTCCCTGGAGAGTCACAGTGCCTATAAGTTTATTAAAGACTCTGAGAAATCCTGTAGTAGAAAAAATTATTTGCATTATTTAACCAGCAATATTTCCTACATTTTTTTCAGCATAACCTCTATTGACATTCTAGGAGATGAGTGTTCTGTGGAATACACAGGGGATATGCAGGGCTAGATCATTTCTAAAATCCTTTTGCACATCTGTGATTTAAATGTCTGAAAATAAGTAAGAAACACATTTTTTCATGTATTAGACAAATGTGAAGTACAATCAGTGCTTCTTAAACTCTAATGTATCCTGAGGAATCTTGTTAAAATGCAGATTCTGATTCAGAAGATCTGTGTAGAGCCTGATATTCTAGATTTCTATTGCCCAGGCGATCTCAGTGTCACTGGTCCACAAACCATTCTTCGAGTAGCAAGGAACTAGCAATACAAAATAATTGTCATACTCATGATGATTAAAGCATTAGCAAATTGGCAGATAAGGCAATGTTACTACAAATTTTTACTATATATTTAAAGTAAATGGCCCACACTTGTGGACAATATTAGACAAACTAGGGTTGCTTTCATGATTTCTTAAAATTACCTGATGAATTTAGGGACATGTTTATTACTAGAATAGTGTGTCAGTGTGGGGTTCTGCATCACTGTACAGCTTATTTCCAATATAGAAGTTTGAACACAGGCTCAGGCTCTTCAATAAATATGCTAACAGTTTGTGATTCAATCCAGGAAGAGGAATTAATTTGGCCAGATTTTAATCTATATACTCTGGATTAAGGATGACAAAAATTTTTTTCCCAGAAAAATTTCTTTCTTTGTTTTGTTTTCTCCTAGCTCAGATTTGAATGTTGTTGACCTATGTTTCAAGAATCACTTTCCCCACTGTGGTCTAACTGCTTGAAAGCAGATTTTTAAAAACAAAATATAAAGGCAAGGCATGTGAGATCAGGTGGAAAGGTTATAAGGAGATGCGCTTATAGGAGCAAAAAAACCTTAAACCATCAGTGAAGTTACTTCCAACAACGAAAACGAGAGAAAGTTTGACATGTGCTAATTAAGGAATTTGATATGTGTGAATTTTTTTCCAATTATGAGATCTGAGTCCAATAATGAATTCTTTGAACCTGTTTCCAAAGTAACATATTTGGTCCTATAATAAAATTTCATCCCAGTCTCTAAGTAAAAATAATTTGCCACCTTCATGATAGTGAGAGGAAAAATGTCAAAGAAGGTACACTGCATGCTCTCAATGGAAAAAGTAATTTAAATTTTTTTAAATGATAAGGATCTATATAAAATGCATGATATTACATGAAATAAGAATAAAAGAAAGTGCATTGGTATGAGTAGACAATAAGAAATGAAAGCAGTTTAGTATATGCGGTGATTAAAGCTTGAGTGAATTTTTCTTTCATTTTTCTTTCTCTTAATACTGGATTTTCACTACTGATAGACATTATGTTATTTAAAATGGGCTTCCCTGGTGGCTCAGAGAGTAAAGAATTTGCCTGCAAGGCAGGAGACCAAAGTTTGATCCCTGGATCAGGAAGATCCCCTGAAGTAGGAAATGACAGCCCACTCCAGTATTCTTGCCTGAAGATTTCCATGGACAGTGTGGCCTGGCAGGCTATAGTCCATGGAGGTCACAAAGAGTCAGACAGGACTGAGGGACTAACACTTTTGCTTTTGTTCCACTTGTTAAGACAGCTCTTGCTGATAGATCTGTAGAAACAGTACCAGTTATGTTAATGGAACTTGGACAAACACTGTATTTGTTTTGTTAAATTTTTTCAAAGTCAATGGGAGAAATATTGAACTTTCTGTCAATGTACTGTGTAAGACTAAACCATACATAAGGAATAGATAAGAAACAGCAGGAAATGGATGGCCCATAGTGAACCACTGGGTTTACTTTACAAAGTTACTTGTTTACAAAGGTGCAGTTGGTCAGGGCTTGGGGGAAGCAACAGGGTTTAAGGCAGTTCCTTGGGTTAAGGTTTAGCACACAGGGAACTATTGTCACCATTGGGCTTGTTTCTAGGCCCCAGTGGGTGGCCGAATGGAAAGGACCACTGAAGGAAGGAAGCGGGTTAAGCACAATCCTGCTCCTGGCAGGGGGAGCGAGGGGGAGCAAGGAATAGAACATCCTGTTCCTCCTGCCCTCTCGTGCTGGTGCATCCTAATCGTAGATCCCAGTCAAAACCAAAAGACAAGGGAGTTGGTTGGTGTAGGTCAGCTTCCTGGGCCCAGAGAGCAGGGTAGATTGTGGACCTGGAGGGATAAGTGGAAGAGAAGTAGAACAAAGCTCTATACAGCAGGGCAAGAATGGGGTCTGTCCATTTACACATGTGTTCACATGAGTGCTCATGCTAAGTGCTTCAGGCTAATGCTTATGAAGAAAAACATGGCTAAAGGCATTTCTGAAACCCTGGAGCATTGCATAAGCATGTTTATTTCTCCTTATGTGCCAGAGTGCCCATGCTGTGTTTGCTTGGCTGAAATAAAATGTTCTAAGACATCCTGCACTCTCCTTTGCATTAATAGCAAGAGCTAATGGATCTTAAAATAAGAAGGCTCTCATTCTGACCTTTGCTTAAAAATCACTCCTGATCATACCCTTATAGCAGATTGGTGGTGGTTTAGTCACTAAGTCATGTCAAACACATGCAACCCCATGGACTATAGCCTGCCAGGCTTCTGTCCATAGGATTCTCCAGGCAAAAATACTGGAGTGTGTTGCCATTTCCTTCTCCAGGGCATCTTCTCAACCCAGGAATTGAACCTAGGTCTCCAGCATTGCAGGCAAATTCTTTACGGACTGAGCTATGAGGGAAGCTATGGCAGATTATATATGTATATATATGTATAAACATGAAAATGAATAAATCACTTTTATTCTCATCCCCTAAAAGATACTTTAAAAAATTTTTTTTGCTAGAAGTGTAAATTAATGATAATGGTGATGATGATAATAGCTATCCCTTATTTAATGTTGACTATGTGTCAAATTACCTGTAGGTTAGTTACTATTATTGTCTCTATTTTAGCATCATATAGATGAAGAATTGAGGCTAAAGGAAGTTCCTTAACTTTTGTAAGTCACATGACCAGAAATAAATGACTAGCGTTTTGGGGGCCATCAGACTACAGAGCCCAAGAATTTTTATTTATTTATTTGGCTGTTTTGGATCTTAATGCAGCACACAGGATCTCCAATCTTCATTGCAACATGCAGGATCTTTAGTTTCAGCATGTGAACTCTTAGCTGCGGCATGTGGGATCTAGTTTCCTGACCAGGGGTTGAATCTGGGGCCCCTGCATTGGGAACAGAGAATCTTAGCCACTGGGCCACTAGGGAAATCCTCAGAGCCCAAGATTCTAAACACTCTATTGCTTCTTTCTCTGAAAATAGTGCATTATACACTTTTTAAAAAAATATTTTGAAAAAGATGACTAATGTTCTTTAAAACTTTTGCTTGAAAGCTAATCACATAAAATGCAAAAGAAAAGACATCAGAGGCAGGGTGAACCTAGGTGAAGTGTCAGCCAAGGAAAAAGTTTCTAAATTGATCTCTGTCTGCTTGCAATCCCCTGCCATTCACGGATGTTCTCTGTTCTGCACCATTCTATCTAAATTGGAATATTTGTCCTCCCCTTTCCTACATGATTACTCTGAACACTGGTAGCTAAGTTTGATAATTCCATTGAATTATATTAAAGTCCTGAAAGGTGCTAATAGAATGGTTTTGCTATAGGCCTTAAACTTATTCCATGTCAGTTCAATGAAACTCTGAGAAATGTGATAAAATTGTGTAATGTGCATATGGCCACATTGCATCTGTCAGTGTAAACCAGCTTTACTAACATGTTAAGCTGCTTTTATAAAACATACTGATCCACCAAACCAAATACGGAGAGCCAAGCATTACAATGCTCCAATATTACAATATTATAAAGATACAAATAATAATTATCATTCTACTTTGGAATACCCAGGATAAATAGACAATTATACATTATCAAGCTTTGATACTTCTCCAACTCTGGATAGTTTGGCCAGTTTCTGTATCAGATGATAGCCCAGAAAAAGATATAAAAATGGAACCCCTCGGTAAGCCAATTTAATGACTTGCTAACAACTTTGACAAAAAGGTTAACGATGAAATTAAAATATTTATGTAAAATGACATATTGAGGTTAACAGTGGAATTCAATTATCCATGCTATCTATTAGCATGGAAGGCTGAGATGTTGCTGTAAATTTCCTGAAGCTTTGACTACCCCATAGCTTAAGTCATATTTAGCAGAAGAGATGAGAAAGAATTCACTGGCTCCAAACTGATCAGATTTGCCTTGTGGCTGTGTGCCAGTCTGTGCTAGTGCAGATGTGTGAATTGTAGGCTGCCGAAGACAATTCTGTTATATTCCTTGTTATTGCCACAGGCTAGAGAAAACTTTATCTGGGCCAGGCCTGCATTTCTGAAACAGCTTCATGTAGTGGTGACGTGTGTAGTAAAGTTTTTGCCACACTGGTATCTGCTCTCTTTTTCCCCAGGTTTCCTTTGGGAAGCTACTCCATGTCTAATCTCAGATCATGTGGTTTGAGATGGATCACATGAGCCACCTTTCAACTACCAAAGCCATGAATTTCCTTAGTTGTGTTGATTCATTCAGAGGTGGACTCATACACTGGGCCTGCCCTAACATCAAAATTCCATCCCTCTTGGGCACATTGATTGGCTTAGAGATATGGGCATAAACTCATGTTAATCCAAACATGGTTAATTCAGAGTCTTGGAAAGGTACACCCCTCAAAAAGTCTTTTTTGCCAGCATGACTAGCACTAGCAGTGATGTAATCTTAAAGTTATGGGGCACCAGTATCGAGTTTAAGAATGAAGCCCATAAATGTAATGTAGAAAAACCGGAGAGTCTAATACCTGATAATGTTGCTTGAGCCCCTGGATCAAAATAGGCCTGAAGAAATGAGTATTGCAGTTTCAGTGATATTAGTTAATTTATCCTTCTTTTTGATATCGAATTGAGGTTTCTGTCACATGCAACGGGAGAGTTCTAATTAATATGCCTCCTAACTATATTTAGTCTTATCTTCTAGCTCTTCTAGAAAAATCCTATTACTTGATCTAGCACTCCCTTGTTAAAGAACGTTTAATAATGTCTCTCCAGAGTTTAGTCCGACAGGCATGATCCC
>SJYV01042641.1:1627325-1698047 GCA_006410875.1 Neotragus pygmaeus
CATCGCCTGACTCACCTGGCAGGAGAACACAGGCCATGACCACGTGGACTCACCCTGTTGATAGTCACTCAAGAAGTCAGATGGTTCAGACTTCGCTCCACAAGCCCTTTAGTACCCTCCACTAGAAGAAGCAAAGGCCGGAAAACAAGGTAGCTGCCAACAGGTGCAGCAGGCCTTCTAGCCCTGGGGTGGAGTTGTATGCCTTGGCTTGGAAAACAACCCAGACCCGGGCTGAAGTCCCAGATCCACCAGGAGCTAGGAGTACAGTTTTAAGCAAGTGTTTAAATTGTCTATGCTTCAGCCTTCTCATCCACAAAATAGTTCTTCCCTCAGAAGTTAATTGTGAAGATTCGTTGAGAAAAATGTATAAAATGCCTCACACAGAGAAATGCTCTAAATCCTATCTCTCATTACACCCCTACACTGCAGAGAAGCTGGTGCTCTCTGTTTTTCCATGTTCCATGTTTTTCCCTTATATTTCCCTCCTGAAATTCTACCCTCCCATTAAAATTTAATTCAAAAGCCATCACTTTCATGAAGGCTTCCTTCCAACTAAATGGAATCTTTCCTTTGGCTCTTGCTTTTCTGTAAGAGATAGAAACTTCCTTCATATAGGGCAGTTCTTAATCCTGGCTGCATATTAGAACCACTTGGAAGTCTATTAAAAAATGTTGATGCCTGGGCCCCCATCCCAGAAATTCTAATTTAGTTGGTCTGAGGTGAGTCTCAAGCATCACTATATTTAAAAATCTCCCTAGGTGATTCTAATGTGCAGTCAAGATTCAGAACTGATGGTTGAATGAGTATGTTCTTAAATAATGTTTGTCAGTGAATCAAGCTAAGATACTAATGGCTTAAAGTTTTAATAGACTAAACTTTAAAAACTTGCATTTTTATTAAAAGTAGTGCAATACTATGTCTGAAGAATACAAAGGTAAATAATACATTTTTTAGTGTTTAACTTAAAGGAAAGAATCATAATTTCACTAAGGGGTTACATATGAGCTGTGAGCATAGAATATGATATATTAGTAGCCTAGAAATATATCTAAAACATGTTGGAACATGAAGCAGGGAAACCCCCTAATTTAAAAGTAGCAGAAAAAGAAGAGTAAAAAAAGCCTCAGTGTATAGGTGACATTGGGCTGAGTGTTGAAACATGAAAACGGGTTTATAAAGTCAGGGGTGGAAAGGCTTTCCAGGCCATATAAGGAGGTGTCAAAAACCATGGCTCATTCCAATTCATATACCTTCCTAAACCAAAAATTGAATTGCTAGTAGAGAAAATGGCAACTCTCTGCATAGTTCTTAGTTGTGAGAGGATAAGAGGATATTTTGGGGCCAGAGGTCTATGTCTCAAATTACTCCCATAGCAGACCACATCAGTTGCAACGGACCAGCTCCAACTTCAGTTATTTTTTCCAAAAACAGAGAATGAGTTGCCTTTCAAAACTAACTCATAGGAAGGATGAGTGTGACATAGTTCTGGAATAACTGTACCAGGAACAGGGTTTCTTTAAATTCTATTGTCTTTCCTTCCTCTTGCTTCTCTCTGAATGTCAGTTTCATAGTTGCANCTTCAGTTATTTTTTCCAAAAACAGAGAATGAGTTGCCTTTCAAAACTAACTCATAGGAAGGATGAGTGTGACATAGTTCTGGAATAACTGTACCAGGAACAGGGTTTCTTTAAATTCTATTGTCTTTCCTTCCTCTTGCTTCTCTCTGAATGTCAGTTTCATAGTTGCAGGCTTGCTTTGCCTATGCTTCCACGGCTGATGTCAACTCCTGGATTCACAAGTTCTTACCTCCTGCACCTATAAAAGCATTTTGAGTAACCTTAATTAGGTCCTGTCCTTTGTCTAGTTGTGGACAAGGAGGTTAACCTCTGATTAACCTAGCTGGGTCAGGTGCCTGTCTCTGTCTGATCACTATGGCCCAGGAAGCAAAATCAATAGGAAGATGTCAGTTCAGTTCAGTTCAGTTGCTCAGTTGTATCCAACTCTTTGCAACCCCATGGACTGCAGCATGCCAGGCTTCCCTGTCCTTTACCAACTCCTGGAGTTTACTCAAACTCATGTCCATTGAGTTAGTGATGCCATCCAACCATCTCATCCTCTGTCATCTCCTTCTCCTCCACCTTCAATCTTTCCCACCATCAGGGTCTTTTCAAATTAGTCAGCTCTTCACATCAAGTGGNAACTCCTGGAGTTTACTCAAACTCATGTCCATTGAGTTAGTGATGCCATCCAACCATCTCATCCTCTGTCATCTCCTTCTCCTCCACCTTCAATCTTTCCCACCATCAGGGTCTTTTCAAATTAGTCAGCTCTTCACATCAAGTGGCCACAATATTGGAATTTCAGCTTCAGCATCAGTCCTTTCAATGGCTATTCAGGACTGATTTCCTTTAGGATGGACTGACTGGATCTCCTTAGAGTCCATGGGACTCTCAAGAGGCTTCTCCAACACCACAGTTCAAAAGCATCAACTCTTCGGCACTCAGCTTGCTTTACAATCCAACTCTCACATCCATACATGACCACTGGAAAAACTATAGCTTTGACTAGATGGACCTTTGTTGGCAAAGTAATGTCTCTGCTTTTGAATACGCTCTCTAGGTTGGTCATAACTTTTCTTCCAAGGATCAAGCGTCTTTTAATTTCATGGCTACAGTTACCATCTGCAGTGATTTTGGAGCCCAAGAAAATAAAGTCAGCCACTGTTTCTACTGTTTTCCCATCTATTTGCCATGAAGTGATGGGACCAGATGCCATGATCTTAGTTTTCTGAATGTTGAGCTTTAAGCCAACTTTTTCATTCTCCTCTTTCACTTTCATCAAGCGGCTTTTTAGTTCCTCTTCACTTTCTGCCATAAAAGTGGTGTCATCTGCATATCTGAGGTTATTGATATTTCTCACGGCAATCTTGATTCCAGCTTGTGCTTCCTCCAGCCCAGCATTTCTCATGATGTACTCTGCACATAAGTTAAATAAGCAGGGTGACAATATACAGCCTTGATTAGTCCTTTCCCTGTGTCAGATTCCTTTTACGTGAGGCTAGTCGTTAAAATAAACATTTCTTAGAAGACAGGGAGAGTGTTGCTTGTAAAAGAACAGAAGAGTATGGGCACATCTTAGAGATAAATCTCTACCACTATCCATATCTCGGTCAACCAGCTCTCTCATATACCATCTTTTTCCTATGTAAATAATTCCCCCCCAGCCTCTGTAGATGACTGGTTGCAAAATAACTCTAAATCCTCTCTTTGCCCTCTACCCATGTCTTTTGCAACTACTTCCATTAACAAGTAGAGTCTATTTCCCCTCCTTTGAATCCAGGCTGGCCTGTGACTTACGAAAGCCAACTGAACAGGACAGAAGTGACAGTGAGCCAGTTCTGAGCCTAGGCTTGAGAAAGCCCCTGTATACTTCTGCTCTTCTATTAGAGCCCTGCCCCCAACATTAGTATGAACTCAGGCTAGTCTGATAGAGGATGAAAGAGCCTGGAGGCAGACCCAGATCATTCTAGGTGAGGCCATTTTACCTGGCAAGCCCCCCACAATCCCACCAGCTGAGGCTGGGACTCATGAGTAAGTTCAGGCAATATCAGTCAAACCCAGCCAAGACTGAAGGGATACCCAAGCAACCTGCAAACTCAGGAGCTAAATAAATGATCGTTGTCTTAAGCCACTGGATTTTGTGGTTGTGTGTTAGAATTTTTGTGGAAACAGATAACCAATATCACCACCAATTTAATTCAATAATCCCACATGTAAACACAGATGGTATTCTCACCTTGAAGCAAATAGCTGAATGTCTAGTATCACAGAGTGATGTCTGTTCTTGTCTGTTCGGTGTAGATGTGACTTTTAAGATATTAATATGTAGTAGTATCAGAAAATTAGGAGAATGACAATCAAAACTTACCACTCAGAAATGGGAGATGGAGAAGCCACATATAGGGGCAAATGCTAACCCTAGCACTGGAGAAGGCAGTGGCGCCCCACTCCAGTACTCTTGCCTGGAAAATCCCATAGATGGAGGAGCCTGGTGGGCTGTAGTCCATGGGGTCACTAAGAGTCAGACACGACTGAGCGACTTCACTTCATGCATTGGAGAAGGAAATGGCAACCCACTCCAGTGTTCTTGCCTGGAGAATCCCAGGGTTGAGGGAGCCTGGTGGGCTGCCGTCTATGGGGTCACACAGAGTTGGACACGACTGAAGTGACTTAGCAGCAGCAGCAGCACTGAGCCTTCCTGTTGATCTTTGTCCAGGAATGCTTGATTTCCTTTCAAAGTGGCCCTCAGGCATTCTACATGTGTGGCCTTGGGAGAAGAGCGATTCCAGCATCCTGCCCTGACCACCAACCACCATACACAAATCCCACTGGTCAGGGATAATAAGATAAATGATGACTTTAGTAGGTCTCATTGGCATCTATGTATTGAATCATTTCCCTGGCAGTATATTGAGTTCTTTTTGGCCAATCTGGTGGCTCTGGTTCTGCCAGCTGGGAGATTTTCCTCTTCTATTTCCATCAGCAGCAACCATAAGAGAGAGGAGACAGGCTTCAGGAAGTTTGAACACCTCAACCATCCAGCTCACCTACAATGGGTGCAGATCTAAAGGTCTAAGGATTTCCTCAGGGTTTAAACTCCTGTGTTCAGATTTGAGATTTCTCTGGCAACACCTTAACTTCTTAGGTGCCAGAAATGTGGTCCAGAAAACAGAACATTGCTTTCACTTTTTTCTCCAAGCCTCTATCTGTTTAGGCCTTAGTTTAAAGAATTAGATCTCTTTCTGTGTCTTGTGCTTGGAACGGTAGATGGAGAAGGGAGGCAAAACTATCTCTCTTCTAACCCTGGCTAATGCTTGGGAGGAGTCTGGGATATCAGACTTCCTAATTCCCCTGGCATTTTGCCAGTATGTCACTTTAGCTTGGGCTGAGAAATAGATTTTTGCAATTTACCAGTGCCTGGATATCAGCCCTTCCGCCATATAGGACCACTAGAGAAGGACAGAAAAGAATTGGTTTAACAAAGCCATTTCTCTCTCCTGCTGGTCAGCTTTCAACAGAGGCCAAGCACATCTTTCTCTTGCAGCCCCATACTGAGTACCGAAGAGGCAGCCCCCACACTCCACCATCATGACATTTTCTATAACATCTTCCAAAACTTCAGTCTTGATAGAGATGGGGTTTGAATTCTAAGAGACTGCAGCTACAGTTTAACCCATAGCTTCAGATCTGCTTAACAAGCCAGGATTTAGGCCACATTCTTGGAAGATTTTTCAGAGGAAGAAGGATGCTTTTCCTAGAACTTCCAACATTCTGGGCAAACAAAAGAAATTCTTGACTACCAGAACTCCATACTGAACATTGCTCCTCTAGGGTTGTCCACTGGGATCGATTGGTAGGATTGCCTTCATTTCTGCATCCAGAGGGATTCTGAGGAACAAATGCCATGATTAATTAGTTATGTCTGGGAAGGTCAAGAGATAGGCAAGTAACAGGACATATGTCATGTTTCACTCTTGTTTTACATCGATTAAGTGTAAGATCAGGTCAGCTATGTGGCTTTGTCTTTACAGAATAAGAATTTAAAAATTTGATAAGCCTTTGAGATAAAATTTGAAGGCTCAGATGAAAAAACCTTCACTTCCAGGTAGAATACCTTCACTTTTTGGAAAACTAGTTCATTTGCATATATAAATCAACACTGTCTACAGAAGATTATATTTGCACTCCAGATATGCTAATGCCATCCCCAGTTGAAACTGTCACATATTTAAAGGTTACATATTTCTTTCTTTTTAAACAAAAAGTCAGATAATCACTGAATACCTCATGTTCTATTAAAATAATTTCATCTGTTTGAGGCTCAGATAAAACACCTGTTCTGCATGCATCTCAGTATTGTGATGATCAGATGTACTTTGAATACTTTAAAATACTGTATGAAAGTTATTTTTACTGTTTTCTACCTTGAAAATTGTGATACTCTCTGTAAATTATTTTCACCATCATGAACTTCAAAATTTTGGCTACCTAGCTTTGGTACTTCCTTCTAGACTGTTCCAATTTTCTTTTGGGGTAGCCCTCATATTCTGTGAAGATAGCCTTGGCAGGAGGGTGATTCTTGTTCTCTCCATCCACACAAAACTGGACAAGAATGGAGGCACCATTCATTCCTGAAACTGTCAACATGCAGGCAGATGAGGAAGTTCAGCAGAATCCGGTGCTTACTTCTAAGATACTGGCTCTAGCATATGGGTGGAAGTCAGCAGCAGCAGTAGATGTGGTCCACCCTTCAGGGAGGCTGTGATGGAGGCCATGGCCTCATTCTGAGTTGACCATTCTTGGGAGTAACCGTGGCTGTGGCTCCTGACGCCCAGCCTGCCTCCTTGTCTTCTGTCCATTTTTCAAGTCACATTTTCCACTTTCCCATTAAACTCTCAATATCTAATAGCTTCTATGAGTCCCTGTCCTCTTTTATTTTAAGTTTTCATATATGTATTGCAGTCATACCTACTGCAAAAAGGAGCCAAGGGTGATGCAGTGCCTGAGAAGAGCAATAAATGTGGACCTCAAACTCAGGTCAGTGTCTTGTTTATTGCGCTTGAAAGGTAGCAGGTGCTCAATAAACATGTGTTGAATAAGTGAAAGTATGGGATACCACCAGAGAAGGCAATGGCACCCCACTCCAGTACTCTTGCCTGGAAAATCCCACGGATGGAGGAGACTGCCTGGTAGGCTGCAGTCCATGGGCTCGCTGAGTCGGACACGACTGAGTGACTTCACTTTCACTTTTCACTCTCATGCACTGAAGAAGGAAATGACAACCCATTCCAGTATTCTTGCCTGGAGAATGCCAGGGACAGTGGAGCCTGGTGGGCTGCCATCTATGGGGTTGCACAGAGTCAGACACGACTGAAGCGACTTAGCAGCAGCAGCAGCAGCAACATGGGATACAATGACCTCTGACTTCTGTACTCTAATCAGCCACGTGCTGATCCCAATGCAGCTCCAGACAATGCATCTGAGATCAAGCTGGGGACAGCCAAGCTGGCTGCATCTGTCCTCTTTGATGAGGGAGGGAGATCTTCCCCACAAACCATCCTCCTGGCATCTGCTGCTTCCACCTCTATCACCACCCCCAGCTTCCAGGATAGGTGGAAAGTCATGTATTCCCTCTGGGGCTGGGTCCTGGTCACAAACAGATATAGGGTTTTGTCAGTAAGGAAGACATGGGTGACTAAATATTGGGTAAGCAACAAATGATGCCTTCCAGGAAAAAAAAAAACATCTAACACAAAAGAGATAATAATCCTGGTCCTCTGAGAGTTAGAAACCATGCAAATCTGGACTAAGGAAACGAGAAACCTTCCTAACTTTCCATGATCCCTTGTCCCCACAGTCCACCCTTTCTGCTCCAGGCCAAGCAAAATGTCCCTGCATAGGATGTGCTAAGTCTAAAAATGGGGGCCTACTTTCAGACACAGACATGAAAGCTCTGGCTAGGGAGGAGGACTTATTTCTTCAGAGGAACAAGAATTACTGTAGCTGACCAAGATCTTCTAAGTTTCAAGGTTCCTACCTGTCAGCAGTGAGGACCCCCAACTGCTGGGCATCACAGGCTCCAGTCTGTGGTGTGTTTCCCATGATGCAGCTCTTCTGGCCAAGTGTTCTTTGTGCTGCCAATAGTCCTGCCGAATCCTTTCTGATGGCCTTAAAGGGCTGCTGCAGATTCCTATCCCTTCAGGATGGTCCCAGGGGAACCCCACTAACCCAGCAATGACCCTTGCCACTCTGACCTCTCCCAGAGTTCTCTGCCTCTGACCGCAAGAACTAAACAGTCCCAAACTCTGCCCTGCAGAGGCCCCAGACACTGGGCCCAGGGAGCGGCTAATTGGTTTTTTACAAGCCTAAGATAATTCAGACATTTAAATATTGATGTTCATTTCTGGGCAGCTATAAACACAAAAAGGGGGGGAGAACATGCTTAACTGTTTCCTCTCATTCTGTCTCACTGTAATAACAGTTCTCAGTCAATAAGACCAGCTTTCTAAAGAAGGGGACTCGTTTCAATCAAAAGAGATATTCAGTGTGCTCCGTCTCATGACAGAATGGTTCATCACTTGGTGTCTACTCTGTCCCCCCATATATTGCAGTGGCAGGAGGGCTATAGGAATCCTGAGTCCGGGGCTGAAGGCAGAATAAAGTAGGTTATATTCAGTACTCAAGGAAGCATTTCCCAATAGGCGAAGAGACTCAACCGAGGATGGGGTTATTAGACAGCAGATCAAGAGTAGGAGCCACTGTCTTCCTCTCTTTGCAGCACAGCTATAAGGAAGGACACAGGTGGGACTTAAGATGCCAGGGGCAGATCACAGAGCTAACACATCCAGAAAGGAACCAAAGTACCACTTCTGTTCCTCCTCTCTGATTAAGGCATTTTGTGCTTGTCTTTTTTGTCAGGCCCTCAAAACCACTTGCCCATATGTCCCTAGCATCTGCTCACCCTTGTTTCTTCTACTATTTTGTACTGTTTCTTGAAACTTCCCTTCAACAAGCAGACAATAATTTATTCTGAATGCTGAGATTTCTGTTTTCACGTGTGTTTATTATATTAAAAGCTCATAGCTCACCGATAGGATCCGCTTCTTTCTTGACCAGGATCAAGGAATACTATTAAGATGCAGAAACTGTTAATAATGACAGCATCCTTTGGTTCAGTGAAAGCACCATTGATATGACAATATGGGTCATAGAATCGCAATTTGCCAATGTACGCTTAATTGAAAGATGGTCTCTCTCTCTCTCACAGACTTATGTTAATGACTACTTTATATTTGCTTCCCTGGTGGCTCAGTCAGTAAAGAATCCAGCTGCAATGCAGGAGACCCAGGCTCGATCCCAGGGTCAGGAAGATCCCCTGGAGAAAGAAGTGGCTACCCACTCCAGTATTCTTGTCTGGGAAATCTCACAGAGGACAGAGGAGGCTGGTGGGCACCAGTCCATGTTGTCCCAAGAATCAGACACGACTTAGCAACTAACCCACTGCCACATAATATTTTGTAAGGTTCTCATATTATCACTCTCTAAATTCTAGACCTCATCATTGTAGAGTCACAGATTCACATATAGTACAAATCAGATGTTAATAGAAAGCACAGTTTCTTTCATTTTTCTATTAACTGATCCTTTTTATAAATGCTTAACTGGGTAGCAAGGGGAAAAGAAAAAGCTCAACTTCTTTTAACAACCGGGAAGATTTCATCTTCTTGATTAATTTTTACACTTTTTCTACCTAAATGCTCTATTTTGGAAGAAATACTCCATCTTTCAGATTTCTGGTTTCCTTTCCCTGTTTTGCCTGGGAGGGCCTCTCAGCAGGTAGGACATGGGGAGCGGTGGGGCTCTGTGGCTTTGTGGTGGTTACAGGGTAACTGGGTCCGGGGTCAGCAGAGTCTACCCTGGATCCTCACAAAGTTGACTACAGAGAAACTGGCCTGGGCTGCCTGGGAACCGAAGATCACTGAGGGTTGGTGGCTCTCCTTCTGGGAGGTTCTGCTGGGAGCTGATCTTGGAGCCCAGGGCCAGCGTGATGGTTAGCATTCTCCTCCATCTGAATCTGGAGCTGGTCACTTCCGTGGTGACTTAGCCCTGCGTTGCCTTGCTGACGCTGAGGACTTCCCATGGAAGCTGACTCAGGCATCTGCTCCAAAGTCCTCACCGCTGCCCCCACACAGCAACCGCCTTCCTTCTAGAAAGTTCCTGTCAGACTCTCCTGTAACTTTCCAGACTCCCCTGGGCTCTCCTGGGTCTCATTCATGCCATGGAGAAGCAGACAGCAATTCAGGAGGTCCACCTTCTGCCTCATTTGGGGGGATCTGTGAGTTTACTTGGCTATGGCTGCTCTTGGTTGCTGAGAGTGGGTCCAAGGTTCAAGCCTCACAGAGCCCCAGGGAGGAAAGGAGAGCAGAATCCCCTCTCTTCACCTTTTCACTCAACTTAGCACATCTTGTTGAATCAAAGGTGCCATTGTTTTTAATATCTACCACTGTTCTATATGCTGCTTAAAAAAGAAAGTAAGTGTCTAGGAAGATCCATGTACACATCCCGATGCATTCTGATTTCAGAGATATGAAAACGTGAACATCTGTGTATATGAAATGAGTGGATAGTTTGTAACACGTGTTCCTGTCGAAAGAGCATTGCCCCCAAGAAGACGGAGGCATCTTCTAACCCCTACCAACCTTCCTCCCTGGCTTCCTTTTCTCCACAGCCCCTCCACAGTGAGAGGAGTGTGCTGTGGGCTTTTTGTTTCTTGTCACTGCATCTTTCTGTTACTCCAGGGCAGAAAGCTTCATTACCTAGGTTCCCCTTTCCATGGACGAAATTCATCTACTCAGTTTTGCCTAGCTCTCCATGAGATTAAAACAGTGAATTTGAAAAGTCTTCTATTTTGACAAGGCTTGGCTTTCGAGACTACATTGAATTTTGACAAAAAAAATCTTTTTTTATATTAGAAATGAAATATTAGCTTTTTTCCCCTTTTTGAACCATTTCTATCGAAATCCTTAAACTTCTGGGAGGCATGCTTTTTGGATGTCTCTGGCAGAATGAGGAGGAGCTCAGTTTAAGAAAATATGGACCAATCAAACAAAATCAAGTATATCAAACTGTTATTAAAAAATTAAACTGTTTCATTTTTATCTCACCACAGGCTTAGCATGAATCAACAGGCAAAACTGAATATGTAGTAAATTCTAGCAGAAAAACAAAGGATGAAGATATTTTACTTGTTCTCACAGCCCCTTCTTGTGAATACTTCTGAAGGCAAAATTTTTATCATTGATTTTTCTTGGCAATTTCCCATCAAAAAAACTAAATGAGATCTTCATTTTTCAAGGGACCCACTGTGGATGTTGACTTAGTAGTTGACCTCTTTGCCATTTCCAAATTGATATCTCCCCCACCAAAAATAACCCCTGAGCCTGGCACATTTTGTATTTCTTCATGTAGCAGTCTTTGCATGAAGAGTGAATATTTGCTTCTTTTTGTTATTCTAGTACTAGTATTTCATAGATGGAAAAGAGGTTACGCGTGAAAACTGTTATCATTATCTTATATAAATGTGATTTTTTTTTTTTTTAGTGTTACTTCAGAGCAGGCCAAAGAGAAATTCCAGGAGCAGGACCTGCCATAATGTAGGGATTTTGTGCTGCCTCTAAAGCTTTTTTCTTCCTGGCTTTCTTTAAAAAGGAACTTTATTGAGATGGCTGGTGAGATAATAGGAGTGGTTTCTCTGGCCAGGTCTTAGCTGGCTATACAAGGAACAACTATCTCTAAGGGCTTTTCTCCTGGCTAGTTTGTCCCAAGACACTGCCAGAAGATCTAAATATAAACTTAAAGTAATTGTCAGGTCAAGAGCTGATAGTACTAGGAGAACACAAAAGAGGTCGCAATATGATGGCATTTGCTTATAAATAGGCAGCTAAAAGAAGTGAAAAACCACAGAATCACAGGGATGTTTTCCATCATAATTTTTGTGCGCCAAAACCTCATTAATTATTTCTTTTTTTCAGTTACAGTGTTTTAATCACATGACTGTCATTTAAAACATGATTTTAAGGGAAACCATCATATTCCTTTAAATTTGCATTTTGAAGTGTAATTTTTACCATATTTAGGGCAAACGTGTGTGTGTGTGTATGTATGTGTGACACTAAATCTCTAGTACCCTTGACTTTAATATGGAAGTCATGAAAAGTGAAAGCAAGTGAATGTTGCTGAAATGTACATTACAGAAGTTTGTTTTGGATAGTGACAGTGAGCTAAGCTATGATCAGTTTTGCAAACTGATCTTTCGGGTCCAAAAATGAATGGAAGGTTTTAGTTAAAAGACATTTGCATTGTATTGGAGGGATTACTGGAGATGGAACATTTTTTATAGTATTAACTGTTAATGACTTTTTCCAGCTGCAAGTATGAACCAATATTTTCTCATCAGTTTTAAATTCTGCTTGAAATAACTCCGATGCCTTACTCTGAGTAGCATTTCCCACCAGAAGGTTAATAGGCTGCAACAAACAAAAAGGGCCAGTGAATCTGTTTGTTACAGTCTACTTACTAAAGCTGTGGCTACAATACTCCAGTGCTGAAGTCAGTGAAAAGGCATCATCCAAATACAATCCAAGGAAAATGCAAGCTGATACAGCACAAAGATGCTTTGTTTAAGAATGGCAGAAATTTCCAGCAACTATCTGTAAAAAAAAAAAAAAAGCAGGATGGGAGGGAATGTAATCAAATAACAAAACAAACCCAAACTAAAAGAGAATCTTTATAAACCAACACAAGGACACTTTGTTTTCAAGTGCATACAATGAATTTTAAAGATCTTTGTTCAGAAGGGAAATAAAGTATTATGAAGGACTGACACATTTGATGGATGGATGGTTTTTGAAAAACCACATTATCAATTACTTTTTCCTTGTTTGGCTCCAGTCCAGTAATTTTTATTTGAACAAGCCACATCCTAGCATGGTTTTGATTGCAGGAAGTGACTGGTTGTTGTTAAAGACTACTATTTCACTGATGAGCTTATCTGTTCTTTGCCCTCCCCCGTTCTGATGGAACTCTGATATGAAAGGCACAGCTTCAGTTGTTATAAACAGAGTCAGGGATTGTTTGGCAGACCCACCCGTGTTTTGCTTTCAGCCTTCCGTGGTACAAACCGGACAATATATTCAGCAGTGCTTCAGAAAACAAACACTTGAATTTGGCTTATTTCTGTTTTTGACTTTGATACGAAAATTTGAATTTTTCTGACATTCAAAGCCCTTGTAAATCTAAGTTGTTAGCAGAAACAGTTCTGAAAAAAAAAATTTTTTTTCATTAGACTTTTTTCTCAAGTGAACCTTTCTGAGAAAAAAAGAATCTTTATGAGACAGTCTACCTAAAATGTGTCAAGGATCTCCTCAAACAAAGGGTATCTTGTTCCTGCTTCACGTATTTTTTTATCTAATCAAAATAAGTACATTAGAAAATTGCTCATTGGTCTAAACAAAAGAAACATAGCTAATTAAACTATACTATTATGTATTATCAATCTTGCTCTGTAATTAAAGAAAGATTTGGGGGTAGCCATTAGCAGGCAGGAAATTATCTATGAAATCATCTGTTGATACTCATGGGATGTGTGTGTGTGTGTGTGTGTGTGCGTATCCACTATTCATGATAACTTCCTTTATGATTAGATATTTTTGCATGTTACCATGCCTGAAACTTAAACTATTTCTAAATTCCCAGGATAGTATTTTGACAATAGGCTGTGGATAGTTGCTTGAGTATGGTTACTAGTTCTATATTTTAAATGTAAATTTTAGTGACTACTTCCTTTAATGAGAATTAAAAAATTAAAGATTAAAAAATGAAAAGATGAGCTTAGCGACTGGGTCATTTGGTTAATCGGAACATGAAAATAATTTGAATGAATTAGGATTTAATCTTGTTCAGTGGAGGAAATATAAATTTAGCAACCATTTGCTGACTCACTGGTTTGTATCAAAATTCTCCTAACGAAAAACCCCTAGCATAGCAAGATTTACAAAATGTATTATTAACCACAGCTTATTCCCTGAAAACAAAATATATTTTATATCAAAATGATGTATCTAAGTGTCATACTTCTGACTTAGAAAAGGATTGTTTGAAAATGGCAAAAAATAAAACAAGAGACTCTTCTACAGAAATAATCTTAGGTTTGAAATTTTTTTAGAATGTAGATTAAAAAAATTATTTATTTAATTTTGGCTATGTTGGGTCTTTGTTGCTGTGCAGACTTTTCTGTAGTTGGGCAAGCAGAGCCTACTCTCTAGTTGTGGTGTGTGAACTTCTCATTGTGGTGGCTTCTCTTGTTGTGGAGCGTAGGCTCTAGGTGTATGGGCTTCTGAACTTGCAGCACGTGGGCTCAGTAATTGAGGCTCGTGGGCTTAGTTGCTCCATGGCATGTGGGCATGTGGGATTTTCTTGGACCAAGGACTGAGCCTGTGTTCCCAATATGGGAAGGCAGATTGCTATCCACTGTACTGCCAGGGAAATCCCCTGGGTTTGATTATTACTCTGCAGTGAGCAGGTTGGGTAGATTTATGCAAGTTAGGGAACCTGTCCAATAGTCCATGGACTCACCTTTAAGATGAAGATGAAATAGAGATAGATCATTTATATGACAATGTTTGGCACACTTAGTAAATGTTAGCTACCAGTGGGGTTGATTACATGTAACCTAACTGTGAAATAAATACAGGTCCTTTATAGGATGTAATTGAAGAACATGAGGTAAGGTTTGTAATAGAAATTACAGGCTTGCCAGTTCCCTAGGTCTTAACAATCAAAATGTAAAAACCAAAATCACACATCCCTTTTTATCACTATTTAAATTTCCAGTTGAAATGACTAGTTAGTACTTTATTTGGCAATTCCTTCTCCCAAGGGAATATTTCATGCAAAGATGGGCTCAATAAAGGACAGAAATGGTATGGACCTAACAGAAGCAGAAGATATTAAGAAGAGGTGGCAAGAATACACAGAAGAACTGTACAAAAAAGATCTTTATGACCCAGATAATCACAATGGTGTGATCACTCACCTAGAGCCAGACATCCTGGAATGTGAAGTCAAGTGGGCCTTAGGAAGCACCACTATGAACAAAGCTAGTGGAGGTGAGGGAATTCCAGTTGAGCTACTTCAAATCCTAAAAGATGATTCTTGAAAGTGCTGCACTCAATATGTCAGCAAATTTGGAAGACTCAGCAGTGGCCACAGAACTGGAAAATGTCAGTTTTCATTCCAATTCCAAAGAAAGGCAATGCCAAAGAATGCTCAAACTACCACACAATTGCACTCATCTCACACACTAGCAAAGTAATGCTCAAAATTCTCCAAGCCATGCTTCAACAATACCTGAACCGTGAAGTCCCTGATGTCCAAGCTGGTTTTAGAAAAGGCAGAGGAACCAGAGATCAAATTGCAAACATCTGCTGGGTCATCGAAAAAGCAAGAGAGTTCCAGACAAACATCTGTTTCTACTTTATTGACTATGCCAAAGCCTTTGACAGTGTGGATCACAACAAACTATGGAAAATTCTGAAGAGATGGGAATACCAGACCACCTGACTGGCCTCATGAGAAACCTGTATGCAAGTCAGGAAGCAACAGTTAGAACTGGACATGGAACAACAGACTGGTTCCAAATAGGAAAAAGAGTATGTCAAGGCTGTGTATCATCACCCTGCTTATTTAACTTATATGCAGAGTATGTCATGAGAAACTCTAGGGTGGAGGAAGCACAAGCTGGAATCAAGATTGCTGGGAGAAATATCAATAACCTCAGATATGCAGATGACACCACCCTTATGGCAGAACATGANAATGGAGGCTCATTTACATCACCAAGTTAAAAATCCTATTTGAAATAAGAAACTAGATTCACTGCTGTTTATTACTGATTAGAATAGTGTGGGTATGAAATTTCATGACTGTCATAACCTTTCATCACTTCAGACTATTATTCCTCATTTATCTTACGTATGTTCACCAGTTTCAAATTTATTCTTCAAACTTCCTATTTTTATCCATGACCCATTTCAAAATATATGCTATACTTTACTGTAAAGATATCTGTTCAAAGAGGTTGAGTACAGCCCTTTTAATAATAATAAGTACTGAAAGTTACATTAAAATTTTCATGAATGTGGATTGGTGAAATAAGCTCTGATTCACATACTGGAATACTCTGTAGCTATTGGAATGATAAAATAGAGCTAGTGTACTGATATATTATAACTTGTACTTTGTAAAAAATATATGTGTATGTGTTCATATACACACATGTGTGTATACTGCTCATGCATGTTCAAATTTATATAAATTTATGTGCATATATACATATGTTTGGGTATGTATAATATTAGTTGAAAAACATACAGAAGAAACTATTTCAGTGGTTATGTCCAGAAGGGTGAAGNCATATACACACATGTGTGTATACTGCTCATGCATGTTCAAATTTATATAAATTTATGTGCATATATACATATGTTTGGGTATGTATAATATTAGTTGAAAAACATACAGAAGAAACTATTTCAGTGGTTATGTCCAGAAGGGTGAAGCCAAGGCATGGAATGTGGGTAGGAGCTCTTTACTCTTTATCTTATACCTTTCTTAACTCTTTGAATCTTTTTTACCATCACCATCTGATTTAGCATATCCTTTATTTCATATATGTGTGTATACATATATATATATATATATATACACATATGGAATTCATGCATATACATATATATATCATATACACATAATACAACCTTGTAGCATCTG
The DNA here is from genome assembly GCA_006410875.1 of Neotragus pygmaeus. Lineage (NCBI taxonomy): Eukaryota > Metazoa > Chordata > Mammalia > Artiodactyla > Bovidae > Neotragus > Neotragus pygmaeus. Next base: position 1,643,714 of record SJYV01042641.1, read on the forward strand.
CCATTAAAGAAGTTTTAATATAACTAGAGAATAAGAATGTTAAAGATGCAGGAAAAGTTCAAGGTCAAAATTATTTGTAGTGTTTAAATTCTCCCCCCCCATTCNCACCCAGTCTCATCACTTCATGGAAAATAGATGGGGAAACAGTGGAAGACTTTATTTTTCTGGGCTCCAAAATCACTGCAGATGTTGACTGCAGCCATGAAATTAAAAGACACTTACTCCTTGGAAGAAAAGTTATGACCAACCTAGACAGCATATTAAAAAGCAGAGATATTACTTTGTCAACAAAGGTCCATCTAGTCAAGGCTATGGTTTTTCTAGTAGTCATGCACGGATGTGAGAGTTGGACTATAAAGAAAGCTGAGCACCAAAGAACTGATGCTTTTGAAGTGTGGTGTTGGAGAAGACTCTTGACAGTCCCTTGGACTGCAAGGAGATCCAACCAGTCCATCCTACAGGAAATAAGCTCTGAATATTTATTGGAAGGACTGAAGCTGAAGCTGAAACTCCAGTACTTTGGCCACCTGATGTGAAGAGCTGACTCATTGGAAAAGACCCTGATGCTGGGAAAGATTGAAGGCAGGAGGAGAAGGGGATGACAGAAGATGAGATGGTTGGATGGCATCACCAACTTAATGGACATGAGTTTGAGTAAACTCCGGGAGTTAGTGAAGGACAGGGAGGTCTGGCATGCTGCAGTCCATGGGGTCGCAAAGAGTCGGACGTGACTGAGTGACTGAACTGAAGGTATGACTTTGTGTATATTTGTGGGGTTTTTAAAATTAATTTATTTTTTATTGAAGGATAATTGCTGTACAGAATTTTGGTATTTTCTGTCAAACCTCAACATGAACCAGCCATAGGCACACATATATTTTATATGTGTATTTTAATAACTAGTAAAGTTCTAGTTGTATATGAAGTAGCTTTACAGATAATAAAAATTTAGTTAAATTAAGTTTAATTAATTAAACTTTGATTATAAATTTTCCTAAGAATTGCAAAAATAATCCAAAAACGTATGTGACTAACATACTTCATTCAACAAAAATTGAACTGTCAAAACTAAGTGTCAGATGTGGTTGTGTGAGACTGTTGTCAACATTCTGCCCTTGAACAGATAAAACATGTACAGTTAGGATATTTTTTGCCAGTGCAGTTTTTACTCGCTAGTGTTTATTTATTTATTTATTTGATCTTCGAGGAGATTTCTGGATCTGACTAATTTTTACAACATGATTCACATGTTTACTGTTTTTGAAGTAAGTTGTTAGTGAATACTGATTGCTGCATAGCAATCTAAATGTTATATAAATGTTTCTAAATACAACTTGCAATAAATATTTGACAATTTTTTATTTTATATTTTCAATATCTTATTAAAATATATATGATAATTATCATCATAATAAATCATTTCCTACATGACTAATTACACACCTTACAGTTTTGAAAGAATATGGAACCCTCCCAGGACTGAAAAACAGTTTCCTTTCAAGAAAGCATAAGCATCAAATTTCTTAAGTGTGTAAAGGAGAGATGGTTGTCTATGCTACTGTTTAAATCCTTGATGAACGTCATTCCTGGAGATTATGAGGTTGTTTTAAGCATGGCTTCCCTTTTTAAAGCCTTAATTTCTGTTGAAATTCTCTCCGGATAAATTATACAAAAATGCCTTGATTTGGATTATAAAGTTAGATTCAGAAATCAGCCCTAAGCTACAAAAGCACTGCACTCTAGTAACTGCTGGGAAAAGGTATGCCAATTATGCTCTTATTAACTGTGCTGTGAAATGAGGGGAGATGAAGAAGTGTGGCTAGACTGATCAATGGATGGGTGGTGTCTATGACTGAGCTGTTCAGAGGTAGCTCTAGTGGAGTGGAAAGAAGTGGAATCTGAAAGCTCAGGTTGGATTCCCAACTTGCTTGTTTACTAGCTGTATAATCTTCAAGAGGCCATTGATTTCTCTGAACATCATTTTCCTCATCTGTAAAATGGGATTTTAATACCCATCCGTCCTATCTTCTTGCTCCTTTACATACTGCTAATACCAGTTGTAATAATATGTTGCAGTTGTAGGTAAACCCTCATGGTCCATACAGAGATAAGGTATCAAATAATTTCTTATGGACCTATTTAATAAAAATCATACAAATCTTTTTTTTACATAAAACCAAGCAGCAAAAGTGGGGGTGTCTCTATGAATGAAAACTTCCCAGAATATCAGTCTTTTCTAAATGTAGTAGTGCACTGGACCAGAGTTTACACTGTGGATGATAGTTCATTCACACTATTTTACATGGATTTCTATTAAAGGAAGTCATGTGATTTACCAGAATTGTTCCAAGCCACATAATAGTTAAAGACAAGTTCTGAATTGAATTATGGCAGTGGGAGCCCACATAGACTCTTATGGTTTTGCTCACTTTATAAGACAACTGATCAATTTTCAACAAAGTGCACTGCTTCTACTTCTAAATAACATTTATCCCAGATTGCTTTGAAAAAGGGAAAGAAAAGGTGATCAAGCTTGGCAGATGATCTTGAATGTAGACCTGTTCTATATGACCAATGCAAGTTCCAAATTATAAAACAAAACATTTTTTGAGCTGCAAATGTTTTGTTCGTGCCTCCTTTATGGATGAGATACCATATGGCTGAAATCAGAAAGGTTAAAAGTGTAGGCAGAGTTAACCAGATCAGGTTAATTGTGAATTTTCACAATTCCAGTGAAAATAATACTGTACTTTCAAGAATTATTTTCTTGAACAAAGCAGTATGGAATTGAGTTATACTTTCCTACCCTTACCCCATTCCCACACTGCCCATTTTCAGAAAGTAAATGCAGTTTCCCCCTGTAATATCTACCTGCAGGCTGTTGTGATAGTTAGCACAGGTGGGAACCAGTGTGAAGGCATGGCAAGAGCAGCTGAATGGGTGTGAACCCTGCTGTTGTGAAAAGTAAAAGGACCCGAGCTTAAGCACAGTTCCTGTCTCTTGAACTGCATTTCTCAAGCCTTCAGAGACTCTGAGGTGAGAGGCTGATGGGAGGAAGGGAGCCAGATTTGCTTCCTGCAGCCTTGGAAGTCCTTGGGTTTAGCTTTTGCCCGGTGGCAGTTGGAACACAGTCATCTACCTAATTCACCCTCCACTTTTATTTTAGCCAGAAAACATCTGCTGGGAAAGGAGTAAACCATGTAGGTGGGGTGAAAGAAAAGAAAGTGAAAGTGAAGTCGCTTAGTTGTGTCCGACTCTTTGTGACCCCCTGGACTGTAGCCCTCCAGTCTCCTCCATCCATGGGATTCTCCAGGCAAGAGTACTGGAGTGGGTTGCCATTTCCTTCTCCAGGGGATCTTCCCAACCCAGGGATCGAACCCGGGTCTCCTGCATTGTAGGCAGACGCTTTACCATCTGAGCCACCAGGGAAATCCAGGTGGGGTGAGGTGCGCTTAAATTGCATAAATTCAATATCCACTTGTGGAACTCAAGTTTTGTACAGATACGAAATAAGGAAGTAGAAGACAGACAGAAGTTGTGATCTCTGCTTCAGTACTTGCAAGCTCTACAACCTTTAGCAAGTAACTTCTTCCTGAGCCTCAGCTGATTAATCTTTAAAGTGGGGATAATAATACCGTATTTGCTTAAAGGTAGAGGCTGAATGGAGCAGAAAAATCTCTTGAAGTTTTCCTCTAGACTCAAGTAAAGATAACATGAGTATTTCTCAAGTAAGAGGGTTGTTTTCAATAGTGTGTTTCTTAAATATTAATTGCTTTATCAGTTTGGAGCATAAAGAAACTCACTGCTCCTTTTAAATATTCAGACTATTAATTGTTCAGACTAGCTAGAAATTCAGGATCTCTCCAGTCAGAACTATTGCTGACATAAGGTATGACTGTTAAAGACAGGATGCTTCTCATCATTCCCACACACTCAGCCATATACCCTAAAGCGCCCCATTAGTACCAGGGTGAGTAAGGTGAAAGAAGCTTCCTATTATCAACCAGGGGTTCTTTCAGAGCGAGAAAGACCCATACTCTCTGTCTCTGGCACCTGGGTCATCTCCTCCAAGAAGCCTTCCATAACCTCCCATCTAAATGAGTTATACCACACCAGCCACACCTACCCCCCACGATGCTTTATTTCTCTGCATACCGTTTACCACCACTTTTACATTTTGCTGTTTACTGCTTGTTCAACTATTTCTCTGCCTCCCTTGATCAGGATGTAAGCCCCAACAAGTAAGAGATTTTGCTTATGCTGTTTATGTATCAGTCTGAGTCCAATTAGAGGAAAAACATGTAGTAATTTGAACAAGGAAAGTTTAGGATAAAGAATTATTAACTATGACGGGAAGTGGGAGTAAGTGGGATCTGTGAGTAAGAGGTAAAGAATATAAAAATAGCAGATATACGGAGCAGCCATTATCTCTAGGGCTGAGATAGATGACTCAAGAAACAGCCTCCCCAAGGCCCACACATAATCTACGACTGAAATAAAGACCTTGCTCAAGAGGGCACAGCTGGAGTGGGCGGGCCCTGATGGAAATCTTGCCTTTTTGGCAAGATCCAGAAACCCACATTCCAGACCTTACTGGAAACACATCCTCTGAGGTGCCAGGGAAAGCTATTTAGGAAGATGTCCCATCATGGGCACTCAACTCCAAAACTACTTAAGGAGGATCGTGGAGGAAGCTACTGGCTGCTCTGTGCTACTGATAGTCACCTGTGCTGTAGGAACCTGCTAGGCTTGCACACCAGAACCAGAAACATCACTTCCTATGTCTTTCCGGTGCCCTCTATTGTAAAAGCTTTGGTACCAGGGGCAAAAGAAACTATTTTAAGGGCCCAGATCCATATTCACAGCGCAGGCAAAGATGATGGATACATTTGGAGCTGAGAGCTGATAAATCAAAACTAGCCACATTAACTGCTAAATTCCCTTATCCTGGCACATATTAGGTGTTCAATAAATATTTGATGGAGGAATAAATTATTTAGGGCATATAAGTGGAAACAATATGCTTGCTTTGCATATCACTTTAAGATTGAAAGCCCCTGGCTTAGCTTCTAACCTGAAAGCTGCTTCTGAGCCTCAACCCCACCCCCACTCCCCAACTGTGGAGTAGGGATAAGACAAGCCCTCAAGTGATGTCACAGCTTGGCTAAACAGTTTGGGAGAACTGCAGTGACAGAAGCACAGGCAGAGAGCAGAGGAGATACTCTGTGTTGGGACCTTGGCTGGGCTATGGATTGCTTCACGTGGCATCTTTCTGAGACATCCCTGTGAATTATGTAGATCTGCAACATGGTCAAAATGTGAAACATATTCAAGTGATGCATTTTAAAATTACACTCAATAAAAAATAAACATCCTTATTTCTCCAACCAGTATTCTGTTGACACAAACTGTCAAAAGAGATCAGGACAAAGGTCCTTAATACAAGTATTTGATACTTCCAAGCAGAGCATAGTTTCCCCTTTGTCCACTGACCCCTTCAATGGCTTTTCAGGTTCTTTTATTAGGATTCTCATTCCCTGACCTGAGAAATAACTGCACAGAATTTCCATAAATATGGCCTAAATGATGCCAAATCTTTCTGTATTGACTCAGCATGGCTTTTAGTCACTAATGCCATTAAAAAATATTTACTGACCACCAACTATGTGTCAGACATCATTCTAGGCATCTGGAGTGAGGCTGTGAACATAACCAGGTCTCTGTTCTTATAGAACTTGCTAAGATTCTGGCCAGAACTTCCTACAGAGGCACTATGAACTATTGAAAAACTCCAGTGGGGTGGGAGTCAATAGCCAACCCTAGAATAATTGCTGGTGTTCATAGAAGATTACTGTCCTAGTGTAGAAACCGTATCTCCCAAGTCTTTTAATTTTTGGTTCTTGTGTTGTTTTTCAGTCGCTAAGTTCTGTCTGATTCTTTGCGACCCCTGCAGCACGCCAGGCTTCACTGTCCTTCACTATCTCTCAGAGTCTGCTCAAACTCATGTCCATTGAGTCGACGATGCTAACCAACCATCTCATCCTGTGTCACCCCCTTTTCCTCCTGCCCTCAATCTTTCATAGCATCAGGGTCTTTTCCAGTCAGTTGGATCTGAATATCAGGTGGCCAAAATATTGGAGCTTCAGCTTCAGCATGAGTCCTTCCAATAAATATTCAGTGTTGATTTCCTTTAGGATTGACTTTAGGTTTGGTTCTTGGGAATGTTTCAAAATCGTGCAGTCCAATGGAAATATGTGAGCAACATAAAAAAAGAAGGAAATGGCAACCCATTCCAGTTCTTGCTTGGAGAATTCCATGGACAGAGGAGCCTGGTAGGCTACGGTCTATGGGGCTGCAAGAGTTGGACACCACTGAGAGACAAAGTACACAAATACTGAGTTATTTCACTTTTTTCTCTTTTTTGTGCTCACTCTTCAAAGCTTCTTAAAGTGTAAGTGGAGATGCAGCACATCTCATTTTGGGCTGGCCACATTTTAAGTACTCAAAAGCCACCTGTGTTTGGGTACTTGACAGAGAAAATTCAGAAAAGGCCGTGGAGTCCTCCACTCTCTTATTTTGGGGAGGGGGAAGATATTTGCTGAATTGAAACATTCTGTGAAGTCTAGTTGCAGGATTTTAGTAAAATACATACATACATAAATAAATAAATAAATAGAAGAAGGTGAAGACCACCATAAACTTCCTTAGAACCAGTCCTTTAAAGTGCCCGGCGTGGACAGAGGCTCATAGAATGTGCTAGGTTGGATAGTAACTAGTACATTCGTTGGATTCGTCCACTGAAGCAAGGGATATTAAGAATTCTTCATGAATGCTGAGCCATCTCGGTCAATGCCTCGTTAGAATAGGGAAAGGACACTCAAAAATACACATCCAAAACTCAGACCTTTTGTTAGCCACACACACCCCGCCCACTTGATTTTATCTGAATTCCTCCTGCCCCTCTCAAAGTTGGAGGCTAGCTAGGAAAGACTGAAAGCCGCACGGCTTCCCCTTAACCCACAGAGCTGCCCCTGGCTGGACGAGGACTAGTGGTGGAAAAGCCGCCGGTCCTAGGCTGTCCCTTATTGCCACCAAGTCCATTCATATTCCTTCAGTTCAGTTCAGTTCAGTTCAGCCGCTCAGTCGTGTTCGACTCTCTGCTACCCCATGAATTGCAGCACGCTAGGCCTCCCTGTCCATCACCATCTCCGGGAGTTCACTTAGACTCACGTTCATCGAGTCCGTGATGCCATCCAGCCATCTCATCCTCTGTTGTCCCCTTCTCCTCTTGCCCCCAATCCTTCCCAGCATCAGAGCCTTTTCTAGAGTCAACTCTTCGCATGAGGTGGCCAAAGTACTGGAGTTTCAGCTTTAACATCATTCCTTCCAAAGAAACCTCATGTTCCTTAATCTCTATCATAGAGATGCCCTCCCCCAGGTTCCAACGCCGGACACGCCCCCACCTTCCAGCCCCGGTCCCCAGCCGACCCGCCACCTCTCGGGTGGCTTCCTGCCCGTTTCAACCGCGACGAGCTCGATTTGCTCTTCCCCAAAACGGGAAAATGAGGGGGCAGTCTTCTTCCTGCTGATCTGGGAGAGGAAGCATCTTGGGGCATGAAGGTCCGTTTTCTTCTCGGTGTCGGGGACCAGCATCTGGATGACCCCATTTTTCCCGCTGACCAACTGATAGTCTGCGGGGTGTAGGTGGCTCTCTTGACAAAGTTTCTCTGGGCATCGGGCGACCCCTGCCCACCTCGGGCTTCCAGTCCCACCCCGAAACTCCACGCTGACGCCCCCGCGACCCCCAGTCTGAGCGTCCTGGGGAGCTTCCTTGTAGAGTTGCTTGGGGAAGGTGGCCCCACTTCGGGGTTAAACGGCAATCACAGCCCGCTCGGGACTCGGAGGGCCACCCCTCCTCTCGCGTCCCCGCCCCCCGCCCGGGTCAGCGTCTTGCAGCTCAGTCTCGGGCTCTGAACAAGAACAGGGACCCGAATCCGCGTTCACACGGAAAATTATGCCGGCTCCAGCGGCGCGTAAAATTGATGTGAACCGAACGAAGTGGGATCGGCGTGATCCTCCCTCTCTTGTCTCAACAGGGGTTTCGGAGCGTTACACAAGGCCGAGCTTGTCTCTTTAAGGAGACATTGGACCCTAATTAGTCCGCATTCCTGGCGCGGCCCGGAGCAAGGGGCCGTGGATGTTTGGGTTGGTGGGGGGCAGGAAGGAAGACGAGACTCGGAAGATCTTCTGACTAACTTCCAGTCTTACCGCCCCCTGAACCCTCTTTATTTTGCCGCCACCACCGCCACCAACATCCAGTTCTGAAGATGCAGCCAGGGCAGCAGCAGCAGCAGCCACCGCTGCTCCAAGGCCCACGTTACTTTGATTGACAGCCGAACAAATGTTTCGGCGGTTCGAACGCTCGCGCTCAGGAACGTCAGCCAAGGCAAAGCTCCGCCTTGGGCGTGCCATCTCCGCCCCGCCTCCGCTCACCCCATTTCGTTGCATTCATTGGGCCGAGCCACGGACGCCGCCTGGGCCCCACGTGGGTTCCAGCCCGGCCGGCTCCTCCCCGCTAGTTCGCCATTTGTCAGCAGTGAAATGATGGGCAGTAACACAGAACGGCGATTAATGTTCAGCCATCTCTGATTGGTTGTTGGAGACGCCTACCGCGCCGGGGGTGGGCGGGACGCTTGGAGAGCCCCCCAAAGTGGTCGCGTGGCCGGCCGGTGATTGTAGTCAATTTGGCTGAATCTTCAGCTGCCGTCGCTGGAGGCGGACTACATCTCCCGGGATGCTCCGCGGTCCCTCCAAGGACGGTTGTGAATATGTATCAGAATGTTAATGATTAGCGGCTGCTAAATTTGGTCAAAGAAGTCACCTACACAGAGCGTGTTGTTAGAGCTGTTCTGAGCGGGTGTTTCAGCTGTTGGCTGCTTTCTTCCCCCTCTCACACACTTGTATATTATTTTGAGGTGCTGTTCGCAGAGTTTGAAAGGAGAGAGAATTAAAAAAAAAGCCGCAAGCGTTTCACTCTTATTTTTATAATCCCCTTCAATTTGGGGTTAAAAAAAAAGACAAGAAAACAGGAAGGAAGAAAAATAAGGAAATGAGATGTGGTAAAAGAAGCTAAAAGGTGCCTTTTAAAAGATCGTTGCTGTGAGGTGAAAAAATCTCCAGAGAGACCGAAAGCACCGCCGAGACCTCTTCCGAACCAAAGGAGTTTGTGTTTGCTTTTAGGAAAGAAGAGAGAGATCATTCATTCGGAGGAATAACAACCAATTAAAAGACAAATAAAAAAAAGTTTGGAGTGGGACGCCGAGCGCGAGCCAGCGAGCGAACGGGCGGCGCTGCCGGCGGGCGCTGGGGCGCGGAGCTCGCACTTTCCCGTCCCGGGTGAGCGGCGCGGCTGCGGCGCCGGGTTCGGCGGGCGCGCCTCAGCGGAGCGAACGTCGGAGCCTTGCCGCGGGAGACGCGCGCCGGACAATGCCCGCGGCGGGCCAGTGACGCCCGCGGGGAATGCGGAGCGGTTCGGCCGCCCGCACCCAGGCGCCGCCGCCGCGCGTTCTTGCTGCCCGCGTCACGCGAGACCCAGCGGGGGCCGGGACCGTCCGAGCCGCCCCTCGGACCCGGCCGGCCGCCTCCGCCGCCGCTGCCTCCTCCTCGGGGCCATTAAAGCCAATGAGCCGCGCGCCTCTGCCCAGCGCAGCCAACTAAATCGGTTTGGATGATTCGCGACCTGAGCAAGATGTACCCGCAGACCAGACACCCGGTGAGTGCGGGCGGTGGGGGCGCGGGCTTGCCAGGCGCCGGGGGATTCCCCGCGTCGCCCCCTGCGCGCTGAGTTGTGTCTTTGGCCTGAGGGGCGTGGAGGGCGGCCCAAACCCCGCACGCAGCTCCAGAGTCGCCCTCCACCCCCCGCCCCTGCTCTCCCCCGGCGCGAGGGCACTTTCAGAGAGGGGGTGCGGAGAAGCAATTGAGTTGTAGCCATTTTCTTATTGTTGTCTTTGAAGCCCCTGGAAGCCGCGCGGAGCTGTTCGGCGTCCCCGCGCCGCGACTCCTGGAGGAGGGGTGGCGAGCGATGGAGGAGGCGCGACTCCGCGCCGGGGCGGGGAGGGCGCCCTCCACGGCGGCGCGGCGTGTCCGGCGGCGGCTCGGGAGTGCGGGGCGCCGGCCCTTCGCGCTGCGGGCTCCGGAGATCAGAGAGCCAGCCGACGGACCGACCGGGAGAGTGGCTGCCGCGTGCCCCCTCCCCCGACCTGACCGCGGCCCGACGCCATGGCGCGCGTCCCCCCGACGGGCCAGTTTCGATTCCGGGTGGGGAGGCTGTGGGCGCGGCGCGCCGGCCCCGGGGCCCCCGCCGTTGACGTGGGAAGGGAGCGGGGTCTCGAGCCCGCGGGGTCCCGGGCGGACGCCAGAACGCGGGGGCCCGGGGCCAGCCTCGGCCAGGCTGTGCGGCCAGGGGAGGGGGCGGGAGGAGAGTTTTCCACGTTCTTTGCCTGCGATGACACCCCCCACCCTCCCGCCAGTGTCGCGTAATGTTTTCTCCATCTCTCTGCCTCGCTTCTGCTGTGGGCTAATTAAATATTTTATTGTTGTTCTTTAGGCACCGCATCAGCCTGCTCAACCCTTTAAATTTACAATTTCCGAGTCCTGTGATCGGATTAAGGAAGAGTTTCAGTTTTTACAGGCTCAGTACCACAGGTAAAGATATTGACTTTAGCTGATCCTTCTGTTTGCTTAGCTCTTGTCTTACCCCAACATACACCGCCCCCCCCCCCGTTTTTTTTTCCGCCACCACAAAGGTATTACCATGTTTCCTTGTGGGCAGAAAGGGCAAGTCAAGGCTTCTTTTCCTTAGGCAGGTGTAAAGAAATTAAGCATTTCCTCCTTTTCCCGTAAATTAAAAAAAAAAGGCCGAACAATCGAAACTGGGGACACTTGGAGAACACTGAGGCCAAACTTTCAATATTGATTTATTGGGGCCAGACGAATGGACGGTTGGGAACATTCTGGGGCCTTTTGACTTTCTTGGTCCTTTATTATTCCGGGCTTGATTCCTTCTTTCTTTCTGCCATTCCACTGAAACCGAGAGCCCAGAGCTTTAGGAAGTCGCCAAGTAGGCGATTTCATTACTTTTATGCTGAAAAGATGTTTTTGTCTAAAGAGACAATCATTAGATCTTAGAGTGCCTTTGAAATATTTTTCTTTCGCTAGATTTTTAATGGCTTGTACTTCTTATTTTGTAAATTACAGAACCAAAACAAGCCACTGAACCTGATCCACGCCTTGCCCCTGGGTGGTGGTATTCAACTTGTCTCTGTGTTTTGGAGGGAAAAAATAAGACATCATTCATAAGACATGCTTGATTCATATTTTCATCAATCTTTTCGTGGAACATTAAAGAAAAAACTCCCTTGTGACATTTTTAGGGGACCACTATTGCTTGGAGATGTAGGCATTATTGATGTTTATTTCCTCATTAATGTTGTGTTTAGTGAATTTAGTGAATATTCATTTCTGAATGAGATTCTGGAATTAATTGGCTAGAGGGTTTTTTCTTAAGTAAAACCCCCACATTTGATCCTTGTTGAGAGGACAAGCCTGGACTGGTTCCACTCACCCTTTTCTCTCCTGCCTGTTTTTCCGTAATGAGGGTGGTACTTAAGATAGTTGATACGGTGTTTTGTAGGTGATGATTTAGAGGAGGGAATGTGTATTTGAAGGATGTAAGTCAAGATCTGGGTTGTATTTAGATTTCCTTATTTCTTGAACAGCCTGAAGCTGGAATGTGAGAAACTCGCCAGTGAGAAGACAGAGATGCAGCGGCATTATGTGATGGTAAGAAAACTGTCCCGCAGATACGGAGTACCTGTTAGTTTGGGGTCCCAAAAGCTAGAAATATGTTCAGATTGCTGGAGGCTGCAGGATTAGAGGATAGGCACTGTGCCAGTGCAGTTGAAGTTGTGGGAATGTGACCATTAGCAACCTGTAATTCGAGGATGTTATAACTTGCCTCTGACAAGCAGCTTTGATTTGAATTTTTGAAAAGTTTAGTTGCACAGGGTATAATTTTCTGTGCTTTGTTTTTACAGATTGAAAAAAACAAAAACCTCATTTACATTTCGTTGAGATTCATAGGCAAAATGTTTTTGTGTTAGTGGTTTTCTTTGTTGTTTTATTGCTCTTGAAACGGCTTTTAACCAGAGAATTTTTCAGTAAACTGTTAAAGTTTTAAATGTGTTTTATTTCTTTTAAACAATGGTAAATAAGAAAAGACACTAGACATCGTTTCAGATTTTCCCTCCCCGTTCTTCCCCTACATTGTATATTCCTAATGTGTGTGTATTTGCGTGTATTCTGTGTGTTTTCAGTTTCTATACTGTTGCACTGTGGATTGTTGTAGTCTCCTGTGTAACCGATTCGTTCTGCCAGAATTTCTTTAATGCCAGTTATACTACATGTTTAAAACAATCAGATCTGCTTTTTCAGAAGTATTACCAAGTGTATTTTTACTGTTGTTCATAAAGGCTCTAGGGTAACTCATTCATTTCCTATCAAGCCTTTTTCCTTTGAACGTATGAACATGAATAGTGTCCTAAAAATGAGAAACGAAACTCTGAAGTAGCATCACCTTTTCAACTAGTTCATGTCAAAGCCTCAGCATTTGTATGAGGTGTGTTGTTTTTGTTATTAACTTGCCCACTGTGCCTAGGAATTAGAGTTCATAGAGTACCGCATTTTCATCAGACCTTTGTGAGTCATCCGCTTGTGATGTGTAAAAATCATTGGAGGTGTTAAGANTCCTTGTGGGCAGAAAGGGCAAGTCAAGGCTTCTTTTCCTTAGGCAGGTGTAAAGAAATTAAGCATTTCCTCCTTTTCCCGTAAATTAAAAAAAAAAGGCCGAACAATCGAAACTGGGGACACTTGGAGAACACTGAGGCCAAACTTTCAATATTGATTTATTGGGGCCAGACGAATGGACGGTTGGGAACATTCTGGGGCCTTTTGACTTTCTTGGTCCTTTATTATTCCGGGCTTGATTCCTTCTTTCTTTCTGCCATTCCACTGAAACCGAGAGCCCAGAGCTTTAGGAAGTCGCCAAGTAGGCGATTTCATTACTTTTATGCTGAAAAGATGTTTTTGTCTAAAGAGACAATCATTAGATCTTAGAGTGCCTTTGAAATATTTTTCTTTCGCTAGATTTTTAATGGCTTGTACTTCTTATTTTGTAAATTACAGAACCAAAACAAGCCACTGAACCTGATCCACGCCTTGCCCCTGGGTGGTGGTATTCAACTTGTCTCTGTGTTTTGGAGGGAAAAAATAAGACATCATTCATAAGACATGCTTGATTCATATTTTCATCAATCTTTTCGTGGAACATTAAAGAAAAAACTCCCTTGTGACATTTTTAGGGGACCACTATTGCTTGGAGATGTAGGCATTATTGATGTTTATTTCCTCATTAATGTTGTGTTTAGTGAATTTAGTGAATATTCATTTCTGAATGAGATTCTGGAATTAATTGGCTAGAGGGTTTTTTCTTAAGTAAAACCCCCACATTTGATCCTTGTTGAGAGGACAAGCCTGGACTGGTTCCACTCACCCTTTTCTCTCCTGCCTGTTTTTCCGTAATGAGGGTGGTACTTAAGATAGTTGATACGGTGTTTTGTAGGTGATGATTTAGAGGAGGGAATGTGTATTTGAAGGATGTAAGTCAAGATCTGGGTTGTATTTAGATTTCCTTATTTCTTGAACAGCCTGAAGCTGGAATGTGAGAAACTCGCCAGTGAGAAGACAGAGATGCAGCGGCATTATGTGATGGTAAGAAAACTGTCCCGCAGATACGGAGTACCTGTTAGTTTGGGGTCCCAAAAGCTAGAAATATGTTCAGATTGCTGGAGGCTGCAGGATTAGAGGATAGGCACTGTGCCAGTGCAGTTGAAGTTGTGGGAATGTGACCATTAGCAACCTGTAATTCGAGGATGTTATAACTTGCCTCTGACAAGCAGCTTTGATTTGAATTTTTGAAAAGTTTAGTTGCACAGGGTATAATTTTCTGTGCTTTGTTTTTACAGATTGAAAAAAACAAAAACCTCATTTACATTTCGTTGAGATTCATAGGCAAAATGTTTTTGTGTTAGTGGTTTTCTTTGTTGTTTTATTGCTCTTGAAACGGCTTTTAACCAGAGAATTTTTCAGTAAACTGTTAAAGTTTTAAATGTGTTTTATTTCTTTTAAACAATGGTAAATAAGAAAAGACACTAGACATCGTTTCAGATTTTCCCTCCCCGTTCTTCCCCTACATTGTATATTCCTAATGTGTGTGTATTTGCGTGTATTCTGTGTGTTTTCAGTTTCTATACTGTTGCACTGTGGATTGTTGTAGTCTCCTGTGTAACCGATTCGTTCTGCCAGAATTTCTTTAATGCCAGTTATACTACATGTTTAAAACAATCAGATCTGCTTTTTCAGAAGTATTACCAAGTGTATTTTTACTGTTGTTCATAAAGGCTCTAGGGTAACTCATTCATTTCCTATCAAGCCTTTTTCCTTTGAACGTATGAACATGAATAGTGTCCTAAAAATGAGAAACGAAACTCTGAAGTAGCATCACCTTTTCAACTAGTTCATGTCAAAGCCTCAGCATTTGTATGAGGTGTGTTGTTTTTGTTATTAACTTGCCCACTGTGCCTAGGAATTAGAGTTCATAGAGTACCGCATTTTCATCAGACCTTTGTGAGTCATCCGCTTGTGATGTGTAAAAATCATTGGAGGTGTTAAGAATGCTATGTTTGAGCTTGATTTTCTGACTTTTGTGAGTTATTCTCTTAGATTCTGGGTCTTAAGGTGGCTTTTAGTTTGCTAAGCTGAATGAAGGTACTCATAGAGTGTTCTTCCTGATGTACCATCATCGGAAGGATGGATATTTTGGTTTAGGTGAGGCTTTTATGTTTGCTTGGGGACATTGTGAACAAACTAGGAAGCTTGTTTGATGAAAGGCTCAAAATTAATTGCTTTTCCTTCTTTGACAGTATTATGAGATGTCCTATGGGTTGAATATAGAAATGCACAAGCAGGTAAGCTATTATTTCTTTATAAGTGTTTTAAATGACAGTAATACTGTGCACTTTAGAAAGGAAGTTGTATGTTTTGCAGTTGGATTCTGCACGTTTTTGTGGCCACCTGTTTTTTAAAAGTCCATGTACTGGAGAGAATGCTCTTTATTCAGGTGTGGTTGCTCATCTGTTTAGCGTGTTATCTTCATTTTAATCATCTAACAATGTAATTTAAAGTGTCTGAATGCATATTAAACTTTGTACACTTTCAAAAGCAGGGTGCTGAAATTTTAAAATGTTTTCTTTTTCTTTTGAAAGAATTAATTTATTTTGAACATTGCAGACTCTCCTAATGAAAGCTTTTCTTGGAAAATATTAAAATTTAAGATTGTAAATTGTCTGGAGCTTTCCTTGGGTTGGTGTGAAAGAATGGATAGAGGGTGAGCTGGGAGGATCAAAATGAAATCTGTGGCACTACAAAAGAAACTGATGTAAATTCCTTGTACTGGTCCCCAGAGGCAACTTAGTTGGGTCTTACCAGGAACTGTCACTGTTCCTTCCAAAATTTGCAGACTACAAGAGCCTGATAGGAGGATGTGATAAAGTTCAGCACTGGGTCTTGAAATCTAACAGTTCAGTCAAAAAAACAGAGGAAAGAAAAAAAAATGATTAGTCTGAAAGTGTTGAGATGTATGTCTGAACCACACTTTTTTTGCAAGAGACTGAATAAAATGGCTTGGTTTAAGTTTCCTAGAAAGAGAAATAGCATATATGTATAAATACTGTTTGGCGATAATAATAGACATTTGTTTTAAGTGGTCTCCTAGTGAAAGTGCTTCAGATCTGTCTCATCAGCCATTTCGGAATAGGTGTGTATGTGTTTACCTGCTGGAAAAAGATGAAGGAAATCTTAATGCTTTTTTTATATTCATGGATTTCACTACCTTAAAAATTAAAAAATGTAAAATGATCACCTGCTGTTAAGCTCTACTATGTATGGATTCCTTTTTCAATATGGTTAATTATTACATACTCAAAGCATACATCTTTAAAAGATAACTGTTAGACAAAAGCGGATAGCATTTGAAAACAAAGTTCGGGGAAAAAAAGCGTTGATTATTTCAGATACTTTTTTTTTAACTTCATGTGCTATTGGTTATGTCAATATTAGCATTATAATATAGTTTGTCACATGTTAAAATTCTTTATTATTTCGGCATCCTTGCCATGTCTGTTCAGATAAGTCATGTAAATATCTCCTGCTTAAACAAAATCCATCAAACTTATGCTTGGGTTAGCTTGAAGCCCCTTAGCTCTACCTTACATAAATAATTCACATGAAAGATACTGTTTGTTACTTATGCTCAATACATGATGTCACTTTAGATCTGGATCTTGTACATGTCTGTCCCTCTCCCCAACTTTTTTTTGGTCCTCATCCACCACCCAGTACTAATTAGTGTCTTTTTAAAGACTGGACCAGGTGATTAATATCCCTTTATTTCTCCTCCTGTATCTTATTACCACTTAGTTTCCAGATCTCTTTATACTGTTTACAATTCTGAGAGGCACAGAGCTTGTATTTGGGTGTATGTATTTCTTTTAGGGAGCAGGAGGTACTCTATAAGATCCCTTAATTTTACACATTTTATACTTTTGTAATTCTGTCATCTTCTTGTCCAGCTGGCCTCAAATGCCATCCATTTAAAATTGAGAATGGAGTACATTTTCCCTTTTTTTCTCTTGCTTTTAAATTCAATCATATCAAGAATCCTGAGGGCAGTTTATCACATTATGAAATACAGACAGCCCTGCAAACCACCTACTTATTATATTTTCTTTCTTTCCCCCCTTAAGCACAGAGGCATATCTGTCTTTATTTGTTTTCCTAGGCAGACAGCCTTGGTTCCTCTTGGCCTCTTCCAGATGCACTCACTGGATACCCTCGTAATGGAAAGCAGCAATAAGGCAGGGAAGTTGCCCTGCGGCATAATTGGGCCTCGTTCTCAAGATCGGGTTAGGCTTATTCACTTATTAGATTTGTGTCTCTGAAGGGTTCAAGAGTAGGAGTCCCTGGAGTCCTTGGAAGTACCCTAGTAATTGGTGGCCCTGATATTTGAAACCTTTGTGTATTTTTTGGTTAATGCTTCTGTTCTTGCCTGCTGCCAGCCACAGAGTATTTATTTTTAGAGAAATTTTTCACTGGAACAGAAAATGATGGCTGTGATGGAGTCATGACTCTGTGACTTAGCAAACTGATAAAAGGATAAAAGCACAGAGCAGTGACAGGCAGGGTGGGGGGGGGTCCAGTGTTTATGGTCCCTCCCCTTGCTGTATGATGTTCATCGTCAGTCACCCTGTGCTGATTCTGATAGAGGACTGTAAAGTGAAACCTATGGGGAATTTGTCATTCTGAAATGAAAGCTAATGTAATTAGTACCAATTAAAGTACATTTAGTAAATTGGATTTAATCTTAATTAAGCCTGCATAATGTTGCCAATTTTTAACAATTATGTTTGAGAACATAATTAATTTAAATTTTGGTAACTGAGTAAATAGCATTAGTCTGGTAGAATTAGTTGATTTTTTTTTTTTTAAAGGGGAACTCAGTGACATGACATGGAATTAGAGCATAAAATATGAATCTAATTTCTGGTAATCTTTAGTAGGGTCAATAGAGCTGAAGTTGGGAGAAAACCCAAAAAAGTTAGAGTGTTCTAGGCTGTAAAGTGAATTAATATTTTGTCACTGTCTTTAAGTTCTAGCATGAAAATGAAGANTTTTTTTTTTTTAAAGGGGAACTCAGTGACATGACATGGAATTAGAGCATAAAATATGAATCTAATTTCTGGTAATCTTTAGTAGGGTCAATAGAGCTGAAGTTGGGAGAAAACCCAAAAAAGTTAGAGTGTTCTAGGCTGTAAAGTGAATTAATATTTTGTCACTGTCTTTAAGTTCTAGCATGAAAATGAAGATGATAAGTGGGATATGGTTGGAAATGGCCCATGTTTCATTGTGATTTCTTCATAATGGGATTTTTAAGAATGAAAGAATATTGGCCTCCGTTCCCTAAGGATTTCCCTCAGTTGGGTCTTTCTGTTTTTTGTTTTGAATGGGACAGGTGGTGGCCAATGGTTTGGTTGTTACTTTTTTTTGTCCCCCCCTGCTGATTGTTACTTATACATACAGAGTGGCTTCTAAATGGGTCAGTGACTGTGGGCAGAACAGGGTGGCGCCTTCGGTTGATGACATTGCTAAATGCTGCTTGTTGCCATCCTTCACCTGTAATGCTGTAATTAAAAAAGAGGGCCTGATTTAATCTGACAGCAGGGAGTTACCACTTTAAAAAGTGAATATTGGATGTAAATTAGAAACAATGGATATGTAAATTCGACCTGTAGGAACTGTAAATGGAGATGAACATACTACATTTTGAGAACATCTATGAAATTCTCATAGTTAATAGTCTGCAACCTGCCAATCTCTTTGCATTTAAAAAATTAGCTTAGTATTTGAATTTTAGAAATTGGAAAATATTAGAAGTCTGCAACACTTAGAGCTTGCATTCTAATGTACTGCACATGTATGTATACATGTTTCTGTCTTTGTATGTGAATATATACATGTTTTGGAGAAGGAAATGGTGACTCACTCCAGTATTCTTGTGTGGAAAATTCCATGGACAGAGAAGCCTGGTGGGCTACGTCCATGGGGGTCACAAAGAGTCGGCCACAGCTGAGCAACTGAGCACCCATACATGTTTAGTTTGCACATATATGTGTATATATAGTTATTTTTTTCCAGTCAGAGCAAGCAAACTCCTGTTTCACTATAAGCCATGTAAATTTTATTACAAGACTTGGGCCACAACCATTTGAGTGCTGCTGAAATATTAATTGAATAGAAATGAAAGGGCCTTGCCAACTGATAGGATATCATAATCATAGCCTCTCTGGTCGATGGTAAATGATGATAAATGACATTAGGAACCTTTTAGCAAATTGTAATAACTACAAGGAGGGAAGTGCAGGTCAGGAAGCAACAGTTAGAACTGGACATGGAACAACAGATTGGTTCCAAATAGGAAAAGGATTATGTCAAGGCTGTATGTATATTGTCACCCTGCTTATTTAACTTATATGCAGAATGCATCATGAGAAATGTTGGGCTGGATGAAGCACAAGCCGGAATCAAGATTGCTGGGAGAAATATCAATAACTTCAGATATGCAGATGACACCACACTTACGGCAGAAAGTGAAGAAGAACTAAAGAGTCTCTTGATGAAAGTGAAAGAGAAGAGTGAAAGAGTTGGCTTAGAGCTCAACATTCAGAAAACGAAGATCATGTCATCTGGTCCCATCACTTCATGGGAGATAGACGGGGAAACAGTGGAAACAGTGGCTGATTTTATTTTTCTGGGCTCCGAAATCACTGCAGATGGTGACTGCAGCCATGAAATTAAAAGACACTTACTCATTGGAAGGGAAGTTATGACCAACCTAAACAGCATATTATAAAACAGAGACATTACTTTGTCAACAAAGGTCCATCTAGTCAAGGCTACGGTTTTTCCAGTGGCCATGTATGGATGTGAGAGTTGGACTATAAAGAAAGCTGAGTGCCGAAGAATTGATGCTTTTGAACTGTGGTGTTGGAGAAGACTCTTGAGAGTGCCTTGGACTGCAAGGAGATCTAACCAGTCCATCCTAAAGAAGATCAGTCCTGGGTATTCATTGGAAGGACTGATGTTGAAGCTGAAACTCCAATACTTTGGCCACCTGATGTGAAGAGCTGACTCATTTGAAAAGACCCTGATGCTGGGAAAGTTTGAGGGCAGGAGGAGAAGGGGATGACAGAGGATGAGCTGGTTGGATGGTATTACCGACTGAATG
Organism: Neotragus pygmaeus; assembly: GCA_006410875.1. NCBI lineage: Eukaryota > Metazoa > Chordata > Mammalia > Artiodactyla > Bovidae > Neotragus > Neotragus pygmaeus. Next base: position 1,663,671 of record SJYV01042641.1, read on the forward strand.
TACATGGGTTTGGATGGACTCTGGGAGCTGGTGATGGACAGGGAGGCCTGGAGTGCTGCGGTTCATGGTGTCATGAAGAGTCGGACATGACTGAGTGACTGAACTGAACTGAGTTACATGACACTGTTAAAACAACAAGTCAAAGTTGTGGGATGTATTGAAAGTCATGCTTTAGGGAGATTCACAGCACAGAGAGTTTATGTTATGAAAAGAAGAAAGATCTCTAACAAATCACTAAAGAATGGAACATGAGTAACTGGAAAAGAACTGAAATAAAGGAGTATCAAAGACAAAAGTAGACAGCACTCCTCAATAAAGCTGTTAAAAATAATGTCAGTGTATCATATCTCATGCTTCTTTTCCCCAACAAATACATTCCGAGTTGTTATTAGTGATCAGACTGCAAAGGTGAAGATGCCCAGATTCTGCCCTGGTGATAGTTCACAATCCAGGAGCCAGCAGAGCAAATGACAGTCACCCCACGGCTTCTTAAGAGCCCATGCAGAGACTGTGTGCCATCTACAGGAATGAGGAGGAGCTGTGGACGAGGGAGAGAACAGAGGAGGAGGGGAGGAAAGAGCCTCTCCCTCTGTCTCCAGCTCCCTCTCCCCTTCAACTAGACTGCTGGAAGGAAAGGGCCTCCAACAGGGACAACATGGAGCATGCTGACATGAAAAGCTTTGGGAGGAGGAGATCTGGAGGAAACACGCGGGGGAGGCAGCCTCTGGAGGCTGCTGGGTGTCCATCACAAAGAGGTGACAAGACTGCAGCATGGTCAAACTGAAGTTATAAAACCAAATGTGTTTTGTAATCTTACCAGAGGAAGGTTATGTAAGTGACGGTAGTACACATTTACTTCTGTGCCTCAAGTTACAGTTTTAATTACCTTAAAATAACAATATTGATCACATGCTGCACATCTGGGTTAAACACTCAGACACTTTATGCTACTGCTAATTCCCCACAAAAGGATTGTTTTCCAAATTTATCTATAAATAAGATGAGAAATTTGGTGGAGGTAATGCAGATGAACCCACATCTGTATAAACCTAGGGCATGTCTACCATCATACTGCTTGTGTTGGCATAATTGATTTGCTTTTAAATAGGAATGTGATAGAAATAATTTGGGGGTAGTTTAATAGGGGAAAAAAAGGTGAAGAACTAGGAACAAAGATCTTGTCCATTCTTGCCCATTAGGTGTCTGCCTCTGTGATATCATATTTTATTTTCTGTTTTAACAGTGAGAAGCAGGGAAAGAGAGGGATAAACTTGTCAATTACGTTAAGGTTAGAATTTTGCACAACAACTGCTGTTTCAGAACATATGACTTTTAATGCCTTTCTCAACACCTCTTCCTGTAAAGTGAAAAATGCAAATGCCAAAGGAAACTTGGAGAAGTAACACAACATTTAAGATTAAACAAAATACAATCATCATTTATTATTTCCTCCCCAGGGCATGGTCTAGAGCTACAGAAAATCCCATCCAGTTTTTTTTTTTCTATTTTAAATTCCAATAATATTCTTTCCTCCATCTCTCCCTTCCTTCCTTACTATTTTTCCTCCTCATTTTATTGAGATATAATTTACATTCATCTATCTATATATATATATATATATTCATCTCTAAACATAAGTTGAACTTGTACAACATACTGATTTGACTTACACTCATTACATAGTCATGTGATGATGATCACAATAACTTTAGTGAACATCCATCATCTCATATAGATACACAATAAAACAATTTCTTGTGATGTGAATTCTTAGGGTTCTTAACTGTAAGAATCCTAACTCTAGACTCCAAGGCTCTTAGCTATATTGGGGCTCAGCTAGATTTAAGTGCAGAGAGCCATCTCTGAGGGCAGGGACCCCTCCACAGGGAGGAACCTGGCAATTTCATTCTCCAGGTGATTGTACCCAATTGGCCGAGTCAGGAAGCCTCCCTTCGTCTTGGCCTCAACCTTTCCTCCAGGGAGGTGAGCAGAGTCACAGCCTGGCTCCCTGGGATGCTGGAACTGGATATGGGGGCTGGGTGTGGGCTCTCTACCTGGTGGGGCTGGCACAGTCACATGTGGAGGGGAGGTGGCAGGGCTGGGCAGAGGAAGGTGCTGAGCTGCAGGGAAGTCGTGGCAAAGCCTCGGCCTGTCCCCTGGGGAGCTCTGGGCTGGGGTTGGTTTGGGGACTGTCCCAACTCAGAGTGAGAGACCAGAGCCCTTCCAGCAGCACTGCCCAGTATGAGATGTGGATGCCTTCCCACCGTTCCCAGACAAGTGCCCCTTAGATGTCCAGTTATGGGAAGTGATTGCTCCCCAGAAAGGTGTCACCATCCACCCATCAGCTGCCTCCAACCAGAAGCAATTCCTGCAGACTTCAGCAATGAAAGGTCTAACTCTTTTTGTTTGTACTTTTTATTTCACTGTGGGATGTGAAACTAGTCATATTTACTATGGAGTTCACTTAGGTGTTTTTTAGTTCAGAGAATAAACCTAAATCTTCAACTTTACAAGAGAAGCTGTTACCAGACAACTTGTGGGTTCAGAGTATCTTGTGGTGATAAGAGAAGTTCATGGTCAAGAAAGGATGAGGCCTTCCTAGTGATGCCAGCCTGGCCTTGGAGGGGGTTGGGGCCAGAGGGTCTGGGACCAGGGTAGACAGTGGATGAAATGTGTTAAAATTAAAGAAAATAATTTTTAATCTCTGTAAAACCTGAGCTGTATATCTAAATAAAATTATAGGACATTATTTTAAATTATGTCTACTTTCATGTCCAGGGATCTAATACACTTGATCCGAATAAAGGATCTCAGAAAGAAGCAGGATGAGGTCTTTGATTTTTCTCCCACTTTTCTAAAGGAAGAGCATCCTTTCAGGGGTAAGCAGATAAAAAGCCTGTCGTCTGTGCATGATATGAGCAGGCTCAACATTTCAAGGACACTGTAATTTAAGAGTGTTTCATTACTGCTCATCAGTGGAAAGTGCCAACAGCGGGTGGACACCACTAGCTTGCAGCCATTGGACAGGCTCCTGACCCTGGACGTCTAGCTGAGCGGGAGGGTAAGAAAGGCAAGCCCAGAGGACCCAGGGCCCTAGGAAGCAGCCGGCATCATGGCTCCAGTATGAAACAAACTCAAGAAGATTCATGCTACCAGTGCTGCCTTAGGAAAAGAGAAAAATAACTTCAGGAAGAGGATCGTAGCAGAACTAATTTTAAAGAGACAACCTAGAACTCAAAAAATAACAATAAGTTCCAAAGACCAAAACTAAACATGAGAACACAAATGACCTATACAATACAAAGACTGAATTACACACACAGAGGTGATTTTAAATATCACAAGAGAGACTTCCCCATATCCTGATCACACACTTTTGTTCCAGACTCTGTGCACTATTTTACGTTTTTTTTAAAATTTAATATTAGGATATTTATAGCTATAATCATGTACACACACATGTGTATGTCTTAAGTCATTAGAAAAATATATGTCTGAGAAATTAAAATCTAGTACATTAGATTTCTGAACAAGGAAGAAGATGTAATTTAAAATAATGTTCTATAATTTTATTTAAACATATAGCTTAGGTTTTAAAGAGGTTAAAAATCTCTTCCTCTAATTATATTATACATTTGTATAGAAAATAATGAAAGGAGTTTCAGTTCAGTTCAGTCCCTCAGTCATGTCCAACTCTTGGCAACCCTATGGACTGCAGATCGCCAGGATTCCCTGTCCATCCCCAACTCTTGGAGTTTACTCAAACTCATGTCCATCAAGTCAGTGATGCCATCCAATCATCTCATCCTCTGTCATCCCCTTCTCCTCCTACCTTCAATCTTTCCCAGCATCAGGGTCTTTTCAAATGAGTTAGCTTTTCACATCAGGTGGCCAAAGTATTGGAGTTTCAGCTTCAACATCAGTCCTTCCGATGAACACTCAGGACTGATCTCTTTTAGTCTGGACTGGTAGAATCTCCTCGTAGTCAAATGGACTCTCAAGAGTCTTCTCCAACACCGCAGTTCAAAAGCATCAATTCTTCAACACTCAGCTTTCTTTATAGTTCAACTCTCACATCCATGCATGACTACTGGAAAAACCATAGCCTTGACTAGATGGAACTTTGTTGGCAAAGTAATGTCTCTGCTTTTGAACATGCTGTCTATGTTGGTCATAAATTTTCTTCTAAGGAGCAAGCATCTTTTAATTTCATGGCTGCAGTCACCATTTGCCGTGATTTTGAAACACAAAAAGATAAAGTCTATCACTATTTCCACTGTTTCCCCATCTATTTGACATGAAGTGATGGGACCAGATAACATGATCTTGGTTTTCTGAATGTTTAGTTTTAATCCAATGTTTTCACTCTCCTCTTTCACTTTCATCTAGAGGCTTTTTAGTTCTTCACTTTCTTCCATAAGGGTGGTGTCATCTGCATATCTGAGGTTATTGATATTTCTCCTGGCAATCTTGATTCCAGCTTGTGCTTCATCCAGCCCAGCATTTGACATGATGCACTCTGCATATAAGTTAAATAAGCAGGGTGACAATATACAGCCTTGATGCATTCCTTGCCCTATTTGGAACCAGTCTGTTGTTCCATGTCTAGTTCTAACTGTTGCTTCTTGACCTGCATACAGATTTATCAGGAGGCAGGTCAAGTGGTCTGGTATTCCTATCTTTTGAAGAATTTTCCAGTTTGTGATCCACACAATCAAAGGCTTTGGCATACTCAATAAGGCAGACGTAGATGTTTTTCTGGTATTATCCTGTTTTTTCAATTTGATCTCTCGTTCCTCTGCCTTTTCTGAAGACAGCTTGAATATCTGGAAGTTCACAGTTTAGGTACTTTTGAAGCCTGGCTTGAGGAATTTTGAGCATTACTTTGCTAGCATGTGAGGTGAGTGCAATTGTGCAGTAGTTTGAACATTCTTTGGTATTGCCCTTCTCTGGGATGAGAATGAAAACTGACCTTTTTGAGTCATGTGGCCACTGCTGAATTTTCCAAATTTGCTGTCATATTGAGTGCACTTTCACAGCATCATCTTTTAAGATTTGAAATAGCTCAACTGGAATTCCATCACCTCCACTAGCTTTGTTCATAGTGATACTTCCTAAGACCAACTTGACTTCACATTCCAGGATATCTGGCTCTAGGTAAGTGATCATACCATCGTGGTTATCTGGGTCATGAAGATCTTTTCTAGTACAGCTCTTCTGTGTATTCTTGCCACCTCGTTTTAATATCTTCTGCTTCTGTTAGGTCCATGCCATATCTGTCCTTAATAGTGTCCATCTTTGCATGAAATATTCCCTTGGTATCTCTAATTTTTGAAGAGATCTCTAGTCTTTCCCATGCAATTGTTTTCCTCTATTTCTTTGCATTGATCACTGAGGAAGGCTTTATCTCTCCTTGCTGTTCTTTGGAATTCTGCATTTAAATGGATATATATTTTCTTTTCTCCTTTGCCTTTCATTTCTCTTCTTTTCAGCTATTTGTAAGGCCTCCTCAACCTTTTTGCATTTCTCTTTCTTGGGGATGATCTTGATCACTGCCTCCTGCACAATGTCATGAACCTCCATACATAGTTCATCAGGCTGTCTATCAGATCTAATCCCTTGAATCTATTTGTCACTTCCACTGTATAATGGTAAGTGATTTGATTTAGGTCATTTCTGAACGGTCTAGCGGTTTTTTCCTACTTTTTTCAATTTAAGTCTGAATTTGGCAATAAGGAGTTCATGATCTGAGCCACAGTCAGCTCCCAGTCTTGTTTTTGCTGACTGTATAGAGCTTCTCCCTCTTTTTGCTGACTGTATAGAGCTTCTCCATCTTTTGCTGCAAAGAATATAATCAATCTGATTTTGGTTTTGAAAACCTGGTGATGTCTATGTGCAGATGTCTATCTCTTGTGTTGTTGGAAGAGGGTGTTTGCTATGACCAGCACATTCTATTGGCAAAACACTGTTACCCTTTGCCCTGCTTCATTCTGTACTCCAAGGCCTAATTTGCCTGTTACTCCAGGTATTTCTTGACTTCCTATTTCTGTGTTCAGTCCCCTGTAATGCTAAAGGATATCTTTTTTTTGGTGTTAGTTCTAGACGGTCTTGTAGGTCTTCACAGAACCGTTCAACTTCAGCTTCTTCAGCATTACTGGTTGGGACCTGGACTTGGATTACTCTGGTATTGAATGGCTTGTCTTTGAAATGAACAGGGATCATTGTGTCATTTTTGTGATTGCACCCAAGAACTGCATTTGGGACTCTTCTGTTGACTGTGAAGGCTACTCCATTTTCTAAAGGATTGTTGCCCATAGTAGTAGATATAATGGTCATCTGAGTTAAATTCACCCATTCCAGTCCATTTTAGTTCGCTGATTCCTAAAATATCAATGTTCACTCTTGCAATCTCCTGTTTGACCACTCCCAATGTCCCTTGATTCATAGACCTTAACATTCCAGGTTCCTATGCAATATTGCTCTTTACAGCATCAGACTTTACTTCCATCACTTGTCACATCCACAACTTGGTGTTGCTTTTGCTTTGGCTCTGTCCCTTCATTCTTTCTGGAGTTATTTCTTCCCTCTTCTCCAAGTGACAGCCAAGAATTTATTAATTAGAAATAAAAGATAATGCATATGAAGGAGTTTAACAATTTCTAAAAGTCATATGGCATTATCTTTTATTCCTAATTAATAAATTCTTGGCTGTCACTTGGTTTAACAGGATTGAAGTTTTCCTCTGTGTGAACCTGCACTTACCTTCTAAAACAGTCTTAAATTAAAGCTATAGATGTAAGCAGTTTCAATTTACTGGGCACTGATATATTTCTAATTTATGATATTTATATTCATTTGAACTTAAACACTTACCCCATGATTGAATTCATATAAACAGTTCAAGCCATATTAAAAAAGAGAGTCTTTTGGAAAAGGTTAAAGCTTATTTCTTTGTACTGGACTCTCATATATATTAATACACAGACACATATATTCATATATATGTGTGTGTGTGTATATATATATATACACTCACATATACACATATATAGAACGTGGGCCCCAGTGCCCACATGTATACACACAGACACAGACACAGACACACACACACACACACACACACACACACACACATACCTATATATAGAACTTGGGGACTTCAAGTTTCTCTAATTTCTGAAGACCTATTATTGATTCTAAATGATTTGGTCATAAAACAGGACCACTGTATGGACAAAATTAGTACTAAATATGAAGATTATTTTTGTTTAAAATGAACCCCCCTTTCTATACACAGACAAACACATTTTTTTAACTTAATTCTCAGGTTGGGCAGAAGATGAATTAATTAACTGTTATCAAACTCTATTTTTGGAGCCTTTAAATACTGAATTTACACTGGACCCTGTAGCGCTGGATGGGAAAGAAATAAACACGGGGAAGGGCCAAGAGAAAGCCTGCTTCTGTCTGCACCCTCGTTTCCCTCAGATCCCAGGCTCTCTTCTCATACACAAACCTCCCTTTCTGTGCTCCTCAGCTCTGTGGCTTGGCCACCAGAGAGTGCTGCTAGGAGCCAAGTTGTTGTTCAGTTGCCTAGTTAGTTGTGTCCCACTCTTTGCACCCCATGTACTGCAGCATACCAGGCCTCTCTGTCCCTCACCATCATCCAAAGTTTGCCCGAACGCATGTCCATTCCGTCAGTGATGCCATCCAGCCAGCTCATCCTCTGACACCCTCTTTTCTAGCCAGCTCATCCTCTGACACCCTCTTTTCCTTCTGCCCTCAATCTTTCTCAGGATCGGGGATTTTTCCAATGAGTTGGCTCTTCATATCAGATGACCAAAACACTGAAGCTTCAGCTTCAGCATCAACATCAGTCCTTCCAATGAATATTCAGGGTTGCTACTGACTGGTTTCATCTCCTTGCTGTCCGAAGAACTTTCAGGAGTCTTCTCCAGCAGCCTAGTTTGAAAGCATTGATTCTTTGATGCTCCGCCTTCTTTATGGCCCAGCTCTCACAACCATACTTGACCACTGGGAAGACCATAGCCCTGACTATACGGCCCATTGTGGACAGTGTAATGTATCTGCTTCTCAACACACTGTCTAGCTTTCCTACCAAGAAACTATGGAGCCAAGTTATCTGGAAATAAGTGCATCCTGAGTGGATTCCAGGCCCCTGGGTGACACCAGGGGGCTCTGGAGACAGCAAGTCTGCCTGATCATACCAGTGTGACAACCTCTTGTGCACACCTGAGTCCCATGCTACCCAGTGCCCTGCCCTGTAGGCGTGCATTTACACCCCAGCCTGCCTCTCACGTTCACCGCAGGCAGCCCCTGCATTGGGGGGACGGATGTGGGGAGGGAAAGGAGAGAGCAAGAGAGAAAGACTGGTCTACACACAACATGGTCCTCAACCCAAAGCCCTTGAGGATGGTCCTATCTGTGGATTCAGAATAATCTTAGAAGTTCAGGAAATGGTCTGGAGAAATACATTAATACATTATTGTCAACTAAAGCCTGATTTAATTTTCTTAGGGTTTACCAAGTGTCCTCTTTCTGTTTCAGGATTCCATCTGGGACCCCACATTATGATTATTTGGAATGTCTCTTTAGGCATCTCATGGCTGTGCCAGTTTCTTAGATATTTTTTGTTTTTAAGAACCTGATGTAAAGTAATTAGCCTCCAATTAAAATAAATAAATTTAAATTAAAAATAGAGAAAAAATAATAACTTGATGGACATGAGGAACTCCAGTCAGATATTTTGTAGGCTGTTCTTCAACTGGAATGGTTGATTTTTTTTTTTTTTCATGCAAGACTGAGGTGATGGTTATTGGGACAGACACAGAAGTAAAGCACCTTTCTCAGAAGGTCTCAGTATCGAGGGGACACATCATAGGCAGGATAGGGCACTGCTGATATTAACCTTGACCCCCTAGCTGACGCTGTTTGTTGGGTTTATCCACCAGACAGTCACTTTTCCCCCTCTCTCCACTATANTTTTTTTTTTTTTTCATGCAAGACTGAGGTGATGGTTATTGGGACAGACACAGAAGTAAAGCACCTTTCTCAGAAGGTCTCAGTATCGAGGGGACACATCATAGGCAGGATAGGGCACTGCTGATATTAACCTTGACCCCCTAGCTGACGCTGTTTGTTGGGTTTATCCACCAGACAGTCACTTTTCCCCCTCTCTCCACTATATACTTTGTAGAAGGAAGGAACTATGGGGAGCCTACACTTGGGGAGAGGATTAAGTCTCCACTTCCTTGACAATGAGCATATACCTAAAGTATTCAGAACTCTTTTCCACAGGAAATGTGTTTATTCTCTCTTACTTGTATCAGCATCAATGAATGGATGACAATCTGGGTTACAACCCAGGAAGACTTCATTTCTCAAACTTTCCTGTCTGTAGCCACTGGAAGCTCTTTCCCTTCTGTGTTCCACTCATACACCTTCATCACTATCATCCTTCTCCTTTTTTTCTTTTTTTCAACTTTTTTTTTTCTGGCTACAACGTGCTCCAGGCCCATCTAACAGATTTTATTTTTTAATGCCCCATATTCAAATCTGACTCAATAGATGTGAGTTTGAGCAAACTCCAGGAGATAGTGAAGGACAGGGAAGCCTGGCGTGCTGCTGACCAGAGTCACAAAGAGTTGGGCATGAGTGAGCAACTGAACAACAGCAACATTTTCAAGTCAGCCATTTCTCCAAGGAGCCCCGCATCCTCTTACTGGAGAACAGGACTAGAAATTGGGGACTGGGATGCAGCTTCTGTGTGTGCTCATTGCTAATGGATGGCTGTCGCCTCTTGTGGCTCTCAAGTGACCGAGCAGGAAAGAACTGTGTGCATATGAACTTGTGCACACACACATCTATGCATGCATCTGTAGGTGCATCTGAGTATGAAACTAAACATGTGTTCACACTGGCATTTGAGATGTAATCCTCACAACGTGGGTCACCCTCATCTCCTGCCACTTCTGGCAAAACAGGAGGGGCACCGTTCACACACAGGTCAGGTCAGGCCCACTCCTACTGAAAGCAGCCCACTGAAGGGCTTCCTATTATGGTCAGAAGAAAGCCCAGACCCCTCGCAAAGTGCCCAGTGCCCACATGGTCCACATGGCCCCTCACTATGCCTCTGAGTGTAGCTCCTAAACTGCTCACTGCAATTCAGCCTCACGGGCCTCCTTGATGAGGTCCTCCAGGGCAGTAGGAGGTCCCCTCCTTCCTCGGAGCCTGCACAGACTTTATCACCTTTGCTCAGATCACACCCCTCCACCCCTCCCGAGACCTTCACATGATCTTTCTTGCTATTCTCACCTTAGCTCGATGGCCATCATTTGTCAAAGGCGTCTCCTCTTCAGTTGACCTAAAATAACTCTGCTATTACCTCCTAGTATTTTCTATCACATCATGGCTTGGTTTCTTCCTGGCACTACAACAATTTTAAAGGGTTTCATTTGCTTGCTTATGGCTCTCTGTTCCACCAAGACCTGAGCTGAAAAGAAGAGAAGGCTTCGTTCTGATTCACCTCTGTATCCACAGCACCTTCAACAGTGCTTTACAGGGGAGACTTCACACACTGTACTGAAAAACTGAATAATTCCCTGAAGCAGTAAGTGGATGCACATGCTGGCCTTGAGTGGGAGATCCTGGATTCCCAAGGAGCGGGATTTGGAGTCTGTTTCTAAAGATGACAATTCATAACATTTTAGAAAATATCTAAAATATTAGAAAAGATCGTGCCTCAAAAAATATTTCTAACACTCTAAGAATAAACACAAGCTGACCTTTAGGCAAAGCCTGAATTCATCTTCATTCACATCAGTGGTGAGGACTCGCTTGCTCTGGAGGGGAAAGAGGGCCATGGATATTACAGGAGTCACATGACCTAAACCCACAGAGACTTAAAAATTCACTCCTGTAAGATGCTGGAAGCCTGTTCTTTCTTCGTTTTGAAGTGCACTGCCCTGAGTTACAGTAGGATCATTGAAAGTGATAACTAGACCAAAAAAAAAAAAAAAATTACAAGGAGAAGAAAGAAGAAAGGGCCAAAGGAGCCTGCTGTGAACCCGCTGTGAGCAGCAGGCCTCCCATGCACAGTGTCTTGTGGGAACAACCCAAACTTGGCGGATTTCTTCAAGTGTGCACAAAAACTCATCTAACTTCTGAAGAGTTCAGAAAATATACGACAAAGTCTAGTCAGACGAGGCAGTTTCTTTACATCTTGTCCTGACACCAGAGGGCTGAGCAAGTCCCACAGCATCAGTTAGTTTAATGAAGCCGTGAGGCTGAAGATCCCAGGGCTGAATTAAAAGCAGTCTGTGGATGTACAGAGAGTGGCATGTGCTGGTTGTTATTCTCTGTCTCTGTGACCCAGCACAAAAGCCCATTTTGAAGGAGCGGAGAAAAGAGATTCAGATATCAGGCTGGTACCACAAGCAAGTGCTCTAAATGTTCTCAGGTGTTTGCAAAGTAACTGGTGGGTATGCACGTGGGTCCAGGAAGGTCTGTTAAAGTGGGGAAAAGCATAATTCTACAGAGCAATGGCCAGTTTACTAGAAATAATCAACAGAGAAAGCAAGCCATGTTCAAATAAAAGCAAAGAGACACCAATCCAGGTTATGATGTGCATAGAAGTGCCGCAGGTATGGTGGAGACTATAAGGATGGAGGGAACCTGGGGACGTGGGAACAGTCTGGACACAGCATATCCTGCCATGCCGAGAAAGACCTGAGGATGGATCCGACATCCACTGAGCACTGAGAGGATGCATCGGCCTTTACCAATCACGTTCATGTGTGTGTTGCTTTTATATGATCTAATGTTCAAAGATATTTTTGGAAGTGCTATATCAGAGATCCCAAATAGATTGTAATCAGGAGTGGCCCTGCTAACTGCAAGATGCTGATAATCTTTAACCAGGATGGAGGGCATCTTGGGAAGTAAACTGCCGGTTAACCTACTTCTCCAAACTGAGAGAGCAGGCTGGCAAACAGGAAACCTAGCCTTTCTCTACATCTATTAAGCATTTCAATCAGTGAGAGATAGCGATTCTCCACAGGAAGTTAACTCTGATAGTCACCAATACATTCTCAGGGGGATCTCTGTCATTGATAGGATCAGTAGTTTGCTCACTACATTATACAAGAGTGAGTTACATTCAGACAACTTGTCATTTACAGAATAAGAGATGTACTGGGGCTTCGAGGTTTCCATTTGGACCTGGTAATGTTGGTGGTGGATGGAGGCTTATATTAATTAGACTATGAACTATTAGAGGTTGTAAGCCTTTAATTTTTATTAAAATGGTAAATAATTTATACTAAATATTGGGTGAATTATTGATGAAACTTGAAATCAGTCACTATACTTATGACAGAGGATAATTTCAGTTCAGTTCAGTCACTCAGTCATGCCCGACTCTTTGCAACCCCATGATTGCAACAAGCCAGGCCTCCCTATCCATCACCAACTCTCGGAGTCTACCCAATCATCTCCACTGAGTCAGTGCAGAAAATTAAAACATATTTATTCAACATACTGGTCTCCATAACATCTTATGGAAAACCCAAACAAACTTTTTGGCCAACCCATTTGCTAACTTTCTATTAATATTATTTACACTAAAAATGCATAAGAATCTCACAAAGAGGCTTGAGAGATGACTTTTCCCAAGAGTGGCTGAAGCTCTCTATTTGGGAGTGGTAGTCCCCGTACCCCATGTGGAATTTCCCATGAAGATCACAGGAGAGCTGAAATTTAGTCCTATATCTGCTTGGGAGCATTTCACTATGGCAGACTGTTACTGGTCTCTAAACAGCCAATCCCCCCTTCTTTTTTTTAGAATAGACCTCTCCCTACCACCGCCAAGTTTCAACTGATCTTATGGACTGAATGTTTGTTTTTTCCCAAAACTCAGATGCTGGAATACTAACCCCATGGTGATGACATTAGGAGGTGGAGCCATCGTGAGCTGATGAGTAATGCAGGTGGAGCCCTCGGGAATAGGTTCGTGTCCTGATAAGAGAGACCCCAGGAGCTGCCTCACCTGCCCCCAGGAACAGACAGAGTTAAAAGTCAGCCATCTGGAAGAGAACCTCACCAGAGCTGGACCGCGCTGGTTCCTGATCTCAAACTTCCAGCCTCCAGAATTGGGAAAAATCAATTCACATTGTTGACAAGCCACCCAGTCCATGACACTCTGATACACCAGCCTGGATTGACAAAGACAGCTGAGCATATGGCCACATGGAGAAGGTCATCTGACTTCATCTGTCTTAAAAATAGGGAAGGAAGGATGATGAAGTTGAGAGCAGGCAGATGTGATGGGGAGGGAAGGGGGACCAGGCAGAGTCCTCATGAGGGAGCACCCACCCTCTCCCCTATTCTCTCTGCAGATCAGGACCAGGGATGGGAGGAAGGGCCACCTGAGTAAATAACGTGGGACAGAGCCATCTGCCCAAACTGGACTTCCTCCCCACCCTAAACTATTGCCTTAGAGAGGTAAGGAATCTTCCCAGCCTGAGCCACTGTATTTTGTAGTCTTATTGTTACAAGAGTTTAGTCTATGCTCTACCAAATTCAATAATCTGACAGTTGTAACCCCTGTGAAATGTATTGTTTTTCCTAGTGTGCCATGATTCTGGACACATATGAAACTGATTTTCCTACCAGACTATAAAACACAGATCAAAAAACTTCTGATTATGTCATGAACAGATCTGAGAACAGTGCCTTACTCGACTCTGCTTAGTAAATGCTAATCACCTTGTTCACAAAGTTTGTTTGGAAGTTTTGTAACATATCATTTCCTGAAGAGTTATGATGACAACCATCTTTTTCTGGACATAGAATAGTGAAAATAGAAGCTCCTTCAACATCTGTTTATCTGCAGCAACAACTATTGGGAAACGATGTAGTTAAGTGCACTGCAATATATAGAATGCATATGTATCTGTACCCTTCACTCTGTGATTTCTCTTTTAAATACACAGTAGTATTAAGAGATATCAACAATTTCTATTCAGAACTATGCTTGGTATATTATTCAGTTCAGTCGCTCAGTCATGTCCGACTCTTTGCAGTCCCATGAACTGCAGCACACCAGGCCTCCCTGTTCATCACCATCTCCCGGAGTTCACTCAGACTCACGTCCATCGAGTCCGTGATGCCATCCAGCCATCTCATCCTCTGTCGTCCCCTTCTCCTCCTGCCCCCAATCCCTCCCNTGATTTTGGAGGCCAGAAAAATAAAGTCTGACACTGTTTCTACTGTTTCCCCATCTATTTCCCATGAAGTGATGGGACCAGATGCCATGATCTTTGTTTTCTGAATTTTGAGCATTAAGCCAACTTTTTCACTCTCCTCTTTCATCTTCATCAAGGGGCTTTTTAGTTGTTCTTCACTTTCTACCATAAGGGTGGTGTCATCTGCATATCTGAGGTTATTGATACTTCTCCCGGCAGTCTTGCTTCTAGCTTGTGCTTCTTCCAGCCCTGCATTTCTCATGATGTACTCTGCATATAAGTTAAATATAGGCAGGACTCATTTTTATGAAGAGCAACAAAGGTCTTGATGGGCAATCCAAAGTTAGGAGTTGTCATTGCAGTTCTCTGCCACAGGCCCTTGAGCTGTTGAGGAGAATTTTTTCAACTGAGGATTGGATTCATATGGTTTTAAGATGACCAGTGTTAGCCAAAGATCTATTCCTAATTTCATTGCTTGACAGTAGTGGCATACTGTTCAGTTGAGGTTTTGAATAAATTTTATGTGTGATGAGAAATTTTTTTTAAGAATTTTCCTTTGAGCAGTGTTAGGCTATTATAGACAGAAAAAAAAAAGAAACCAAAAAAAATTGTACTATTGCCCATATTTTACAACCTAGAACCATGTGCTGTGTTGCTAATTCCATAGGTATGACCATATCTTAGGTGTCTTTCTCTAGGTTAAGAGAGTATCAGTGACTCTGTAGGTACAGATTGTTGATATGTATTGTTCCTTAGTTGCTGAGTCATGTCCAATTCTTTTACAACCCCATGGACTATAACCTGCCAGGCTCCACTGTTCATGAGATTTCCTAGGCAAGAATACTGAAGTGGGTTGCCATTTCCTTTTCCAGGGGATCTTCCTGAGCCAGGGATCCCAGGATCGAACCTGAGTCTCCTGCATTGGCAGGCGGATTCCTTACCAATGAGCCACCAGGGAAGTCTGTCCATGTGTGTACCTTTGACAAATATTAATGATAATACCAGGTAACAATTGAGCACCTATTGCAAACCAACAGGTGTTTCAGATGTATTGATTTGTTTAAGTGAAGTGAAAGTTGCTCAGTTGTGTCTGACTCTTTACGACCCCATGGACTCCATGGAATTCTCCAGGCCAGAATACTCGAGGGGGTACCCTTTCCCTTCTCCAGGGGATCTTCCCAACCCAGGGACTGAACCCAGGTCTTCTGCATTGCAGGTGGATTCTTTACCAACTGAGAGCCACAAGGGAAGCTCATTGATGTGTTTAAATCATAACCCTTAATTAAGGAAGGGATCTGGTTGCCACCATTTTATATGAGGAAAGTAAGGTAAAGAGAAGCTAAGAAATTTGCCCAGGACTTTACAGGGTATAAACTGCAAGAGGCCCAGCTTCAGACCCCCCTCCTAAAGGACTGTTTTTAATATGGTAAGCTTGTTTTGTTTTTGGCTTTTAAATGTATCTAGCTAGCCCCCTATGTTCTGCACACAGTGAACTTAAAAGTGTTACAAATAATAGTGGGTCTACTTTTGGGTATATATATTTGTATCAGAAAAAGCTTTTTGTGTTCCCAGATTAGCAAATTCTTTGCCCCCTAATCCTTGTAGAGAAGTGATGTGGAGGGGAGCAGTCTTCCCCTTAACTCAAGCGGCTTTTTCTGCCTCACTGCCCAACCCCTGCTCTGGCTCTGCTTCACTAAACCATACAAGTGGATGGAACACTTTTTTTTTTAACCAAGTTGAAATAGCTTTGGTCTTCAGATTCAGTTTTTAATTTGCAAAACAATTCCTTTATTTGCTTCAGGACTTTATGCTATTGTAACAGCTGAATGGAAACATGGGTTGAGGGTAGTTTTTCAGCCAGGGCTGCAGGGCCATGCACGCTGCAGTGAATTGGTTAGTTATTCCAGGTTGGGGAAAAGTAGTAACTTTTTTTGTGAAAAAGTGCACTGGGTCACTGAACCGATGGTTCATCTTTATTGTAGATTGCACTGCTGGCTTATGGCCTGATGACCACAGGCCTATATTTTTGTGCTTCTGACCGTGACATTTCTAAAACAGGCACAGTACCTTTTATAACCAGGTGGGAAGGTCCAGAGGACTGAAAAATTATTGAGTGTCTACCTGGGATGAGAATTGGAATTGGGGGATCCTTGACTGGGTTTTAAAGTATCCACAGAGTCCTTGAACTTATATGCAAAACTGTGTGTTGTTTTCTGTGGGAGAAGAGTTCATAGCACTCATTGATCCAGGGAGGAAACCAGGACCCGCAGTGTTGTCAAACAGAGTTGATCCTTTCTCCCAAGGACATTTGGCAGTATCTGCAGATACTTCTGGTTGTAAGAGCTCAGAGGTGCTACTAGCATCAAATGGGTAGTAGCCAAGAATCAGCTTTGTCTGACTTCTCTAGCTAGTTGTGTCATTAGGAGAGAACCTGTCAAACCATACTTGTATTTTCAGGTGATGTTCTCCCTTTCTCATGATGATAAGCAGAGTTGAGTTGGTGGTAACGGGTTCTTATTTCAAGTTCAGAATGAGGATGTTAAATGGTTTTCTGTAATCATCATTTTCATTGGAAATTTCTTGTTTTAAGTGAGGCCAGTTTGTCTTGCTACCCATTGAGGGTCCCAGAATTAGTCACTTTTTAGTTCCTTTCTCTTGTTCAGTCACTAAATTGTGTCCAACTTTTGTGACCCCATGGACTGCAGCACATCAGGTTTCCCTGTCCTTCACTATCTCCCTGAGTTTGCTCAAACTCATGTCCATTGAATTGGTGATGCCATCCAACTATCTCATCCTCTGTTGCCCCCTTCTCCTCTTGCCCTCAATCTTTCCCAGCATTAGGGTCTTTTCAAATGAGTCAGCTCTTTGCATCAGATGGCCAAAGTATTGGAGCTTCAGCATCAGTCCTGCCAGTGAATGTTCAGGACTCATTTCCTTTAGGATTAATTGGTTTGATCTCCTTGCAGTCCAAGGGACTCTCAAGAGTCTTCTCCAACATCACAGTTCAAAAGCATCAATTCTTCAGTGCTCAGCTTTCTTCACAGTCCAACTCTCACATCCATACATGACTACTGGAAAAACCATATAGCTTTGACTATATGGACTTTTGTCTACAAAGTGATGTCTCTGCTTTTTTTAATCCGTTGTCCAGCTTTTCTTCCAAGGAGAAAACGTCTTTTAATTTTGTGGCTGCAGTCACCATCAGCATTGATTTTGGAGCCCAAGAAAATGAAATCTGACACTGTTTCCACTTTTTCCCTGTCTGTCTGCCATGAGGTGATAGGTCTGGATGCCATGATCTTCGTTTTTCGAGTGTAGTTCCTTCTAGGTAACAGTTTTTCAAACGTATTGTCTTTTGATAGCCTTCTGCTGTTCATGCTGAATGGTGTCCGTGTTTCAACCATTTTCTGGAGGTACCTGTTTGGTTATTACCAAGATAGGATAGACTGGGCCACCTGAGAACTCAGTATAACACCTTGGATTGATCTACTCCAGCTAAGAAATTAGGGCAGCTCTTGCTGCAAGATAGTCCTTCTGCTCTTTCCCTTAGCTTCTTGGTTAGATCAAAGTGTGTGGTACTTGACTTTGTCTAGTCCTGATTACCTTGTAGTAAACAGAATGGAACCTGGAGTTTTCTAAGTAGCCTATGCATTCTAAGTAGCCTAGAATATGAGTTTATTATATCTTTAAATGTTTTGGGCACTGTTCATTGAACTTCTTTTATTTGGGCTTATTTTTTTTCCTTGCATATTCCGTTGTGCCTTGCTATGAATGTAGATGACTATTTTAAGGCTTTTGATTTGGGGGAGAACATAGAACTGTTTGGAACTATGGCTTATTACTTCGAGGTATGTCTGTTTTGGTTAACCTCAAAAAATATTATAGTTCACCTAAAGTGGCCAATAAAAAACATAGTGGCAATTTCACAGTTACGTGCTTGAATATTTTTTGGCAAAGTTGGGGTATCCAGAGTGCTTGTTTGGGCTTTTAAGTTTTTTTGGTTTGGACATTTTAGTAGAGAAAGTGTGTCCTGCAAAATTCCAGAGTGTCCTTAAAATTTTTCCTGTATGTAGGTTCCGGGAATGTGGAGATGACAGCCCTTCCTTGTAAGCCTTAAAAAAAAAAACAAACCTCTTTGTTGTTGTTTTTTACATTTTTGAGGTTTCAGATTTAGGAGAACCTGGGTCAGACATAGTACATTTTTGCACAGAAGCCTTCTTAAATAGCAGCTCATTTACAAATGCTTGATATTGTTGACCTAGGAAGGAGACCCATGGTTAGGACCTACTTTAATCAGATCTAAGCAGAGCTGATAGGATTTCCTTACTGTCTAAGCAAGAACTCATAGCATATTTTGCATCAGTTTAGGATGTATGTAGAAAAAAGTTTGGTGAGATCTTTGTCGAATTTGTTCTGAGGTGGTGTTCATGCCAACTTTCCAGATTTATAATGTCCAATTTTTCTTTTTTACAGTGCTACAGTTTTCTTTTTTACATTCATAATTTTTGTTTGTTTGAAGCTCATACAAAAATTAATTTTCTGAATAGAAATTTTTAGGTTCTCAACTTGAAATATTTAGAACTAGACCTTACAAGGGTTTCCCTGACAGCACAGTTGGTAGAGAATCTGCCTGCAATGCAGGAGACCCCGGTTTGATTCCTGGGTCCAGAAGATCTGCTGGAGAAGGGATAGGCTACCCACTCCAATATTTTTGGGCTTCCCTGGTGGCTCAACTCGTAAAGAATCCACCTGTAGTGTGGGAGACCTGGGTTCAATCCCTGGGTTGGGAAGATCCCCTGGAGAAGGGAAAGGCTAACCACTCCAGTATTCTGGCCTAGAGAATTCCATGGACTGCATAGTCCATGGGGTCGCAAAGAGTTGGACACAACTGAGTGTCTTTCTCTTCACTTCACTTCAGACCTTACGAAGATTAAGAAGATTTTAACCTAAAGACTTAAACCTGAAAAAAAAAACTAAATTGTCATGCCATCGTTTATTCTTCCCTCATTGATAGAGTTGCAGAGTTAAGTCACTAGTGCTGGACACCCCAGATGGAAGGCAGAGGCAATAGTGGCTTGTAACTGTTCATTTAACACATGCTAACTGGTCTCATACTTGGTGGAGGCCACTTTGAGGGTTAGGGAGATAGGGGAGGTTGAATGCTTGCCTCCATGAGATTCTCTGGTTCTAATGGCATTGGGACCAGTGGGACAGTACATGGCAGTGTGTGGTGATGACACACTTGTGACATAGGCAGAAGAGGAGGAAGTCTTCTGGCTTGGAAGTGATTAAGAATGCTGTTACAGAGGGTGTGGGGACGTTTTGGTGGGACTGCAGAGGAAGAGGTCTTTTGGACAGGAAGAAAGGAAGAGAGGAGGATTCCAAGTGGAAGAAGGCACAGAGGCAGGAAAAGTGATGTCTATGTTCAGGTGGCGGCTACAACCATTCTCAGCCTGGTTGGTTGATTCAGGGAATGGTTGAGGATGTGGGTCTGGGAAGCATCATAGAAAGTCTTAAATGCTACTACTATTACATGGGCTGTTGAAGGAAAGTGTAAGGAAGACTGTAGGGCAGGGACCATGTCTGGTGGCTAATTTGCTTTTTTCTCAGCAACTTGCATGGAGCCTGACAGCAGATGTTCAATAAATGTTGGTTGACATGATTTGAGTGGAAAGGGACACAGAGAGAGGCTGGGCTGGGGAGATGACATGTCCTGGAAAGGAGGAATCCAAGTGACCCTGAATGCGGCGTGTGGAAATGAACAGAGAAAGACCTGAGACACTTACCTCTGTAAACTCTCAGAACCAGGGTACCCTTGAGAGAAGAGACCTTGGAGGAGAAGGTCAGTCTTGATTATGCCAGTGGATGAGGTGCCTAGGGAGGAGTGAGGGATAGAAACAGAGAAGGACAGGGAGTTTGTGAGTTCACTTCTGCCTCCGTATTAGCACCTTCCCTTCATCTCCTGCCAAAAACCTCAAGGATTCGTTTTCAGCTAGATTTGTGTTTGTGCCTTCATTCCATACCGAGACCACAATGGAGTTTGCCAGGCAGTCCTTTGTGGGCTGTGGTTTTTGGAACTTATCATTTTAAGGAAGGTGTTAGACCTTTCTATCAATGTATGAGAGAGAGTCTCTTCATCATTTTGCTTGATTACTGCCATTACCTTTATATAGATACAATAGTGGGAGTTTGCAAATTATCTGATTTTGGCTTTTATCCTTTTTAAGTTTGGGTTTTTTTTTTTTTTTAACATTAAAAATAGGTACAGAATCCTGTAAATTATTCATCAGCTATGGAAACTCTTTGCTTCAGTCATTCTTTTCTTCTGTTGCTTTTACATTTTTCTATCATTCAGCCAACATCTGTGGATAGGTCAATGATTCTTTATCCTTTTCGTGTTGAGAAATTTTATGTAAACAGGCCAAGTCTCTGTAATTGTCTTGAGAAACGACTGTATTTCCAAAGAAATAATTATTCCATTGTTCATTACGTATGAACTAAATGCGCAGATTACAATGAGTACTTTAGTTGATGTGAATTACATGTGTGTGGTTAATTTTCCTTTTTTCCTAATTTGAAGCGTATTCTGTATTTTAAAGCCTTCTCCCCCTTTCAGGACACTTGTCTTAAGCTGGTCTAGTTGAGTGAGAACAGCAATGATAGTAAGGAAAGTTAAGTAAACATGAAATTAAAAGGCCATAGAGTACATTTTGGTAAACCAAAATATTGCTTGGTGGCATAAAGCCACAGATCCATTCCAAAAAAAAAAAAAAAAAAACCATGCGGAAATGTGGTTTTGCTGTCTGTCATGCAGTCTGTTTCAACTGTCAGAAACATACGTTGCTTTATGGGGTATTTTTTTTTAAGTCTGACCACAGCTTTTAATTTCCTTCACTCCACCCACACCTCTCACCACACCCCCATGTATCTAGTGCTAATTTATGGGTGTTTTAAATGTAATGACATAATCATCAACCTCAGCAAGTTTCTTGTCTTAGGTGTGCCAAGTATCACTTCTGTACTTTTGGGAACTTTTGTCAGAACACAGCGATTGTCCTTGGTTTTGAACTTTTTTTCAGAGTTAAATTGGATCTTTAATAGGTGGTTTTGGGCTGCTTTTTTCTTTTTGGTTTTTGTTTAAAAAAAGTAACACAGAGATTTTAGAAAGAAAAAGAATCATTCACGGTCCTACCACTCTGACCTAGGCAATAAGCCGAAGACTCAGTATTCACTGTGTTTCCACTGACCGCACTGTGACTGATGGAGAATTATGTCCCCCCTACCACCCACCCCTGCTGTCGAAAAATACTGGATGAGTTTCAAGGGGTTATACATAAACATAGGCATGCTTTTATTTCATTTAAAAGTACAGAAGTAGTGAAAAGCATATACCAAAATGAAACCTTCAGTTCAGTCGCTCAGTCATGTCTGACTCTTTGTGACCTCATGGACTGCAGCACGCCAGGCCTCCCTGTCCATCACTAACTGCCGGAGCCTACTCAAATTCATGTCCATTGCATCGGTGATGCCATGCAACCATCTCATCCTCTGTCGTCCCCTTCTCCTCCTGCCTTCAATCTTTCCCAGCATCAAAGTCTTTTCTAATGAGTCAGTTCTTTGCATCAGGTGGCCAAAGTATTGGAGTTTCAGCTTCAGCTTCAGTCCTTCCAATGAATATTTAGGGCTTATATCCTTTAGGATGGACTTGTTGGATCTCCTTGCAGTACAAGGGATTCTCAGGAGTCTTCTCCAGCATCACAGTTCAAAAGCATCAATTCTTCGGCGCTCAGCTTTCTTTATAGTCCAGCTCTCACTTCCATACATGAGTACTGGAAAAACCATAGCTGTCATTAGATGGATCTTTGTTGGTAAAGTAATGTCTCTGCTTTTTAACATGCTGTATAGATTGGTCATAGCTTTTCTTCCAAGGAGCAAGCGTCCTTTAATTTCATGGCTACAGTCACCCTCTGCAGTGATTTTGGAGCCCCCCAAAATAAAAGTTTTGGGGGCTTCCACTGTTTCCCCATCTATTTCCCATGAAGTGATGGGACCGGATGCCATGATCTTCGTTTTCTGAATGTTCAGTTTTAAGCCAATTTTTTCACTCTCCTCTTTCACTTTCATCAAGAGGCTTTTTAGTGTAAGTGCTGCACTCAATATGCCAGCAAATTTGGAAAACTCAGCAGCGGCCATAGGACTGGAAAAGGTCAGTTTTCATTCCAATCCCAAAGAAAAGCAGTGCCAAAGAATGTTCAAACTTCTGCACGATTGCACTCATCTCACACGCTAGCTAGCAAAGTAATGCTCAAAATTCTCCAAGCCAGGCTTTAACAGTACATGAATGGTGAACTTCCAGTTGTTCAAGCTGGATTTAGAAAAGGCAGAGGAACCAGAGATGAAATTGCCACATCTGTTGGATCATTGAAAAAGCAAGAGACTTCCAGAAAAACATCTATTTCTGCTTTATTGACTGTGCCAAAGCCTTTGACTGTCCTTTGACTGTGTGGATCACAACAAACTGTGGAAAATTCTTAAGGAGATGGGAATACCAGACCACCTGACCTGTGTCCTGAGAAATCTGCATGCAGGTCAAGAAGCACAGTTAGAACTGGACATGGAACAACAGACTGGTTCCAAATTGGGAAGGAGTACGTCAAGACTGTATATTGTTTATTTAACCTGCTTATTTAACTTATATGCAAGAGTACATCATGCAAAATGCTGAGCTGGATGAAGCACAAGCTGGAATCAAGATTGCTGGGAGAAATATCAATAACCTCAGATATGCAGATAATTTCTTATGGTATAAAGCAAAGAGAAATGAAACCTTAGATATTTAAAATTCGCTTGATTTATTGGTAACTGTGAGGTTTCTTTGACTGTTTTTTAAAATGGGCAGCACAGTCCTAAATATTTTTTAGGATCTACTGTTAATTCAGCCAGTAACTTCTTGTGATCTTGACAAATCATCTAACTTTTCTGAGTCTCAGTTTCTCATCCATTTCCATAAAATAAGGGAGTAGGACTGGATCAGTATGTTTTATAAGGTGCTGATTCTCAGGCTCCCTAAATTGTGACCTGGGCATCAGTATTTTTCTAAACGCTCCAGGGATGTTTCTGATTTGTGGTAGGTTTGAGAGCCAGTGAACTAGAGGAGTGCTTCCATACTGTAATATGCCTACTAATCACTGGGGATCATGGTAAAATGAGATTCTGTTTCTGTGGGTCTAAAGTGGTGCCTTATATTCTCCTTTTCTAATGCTCCCGTGATGCCCATTCTGTTGGTCCAACAACCACTTTTTGAGTGGCAAGGAGCCAAAGCCCGCAGAATTTTTTTCCAAGTCTGCTAATTTTTATTTCCATGGCATAGTTTTGGCAGTGCTTGGGGGTCCATGTGCCCCTTGAATGAGAGTCTCCACTTAGGAGGTCAAGATCGATAGGCAGTGTAGTGTCTCTATGTAACTCCTCATTTAAATTTAGACAAGCATCTCTGGAGCAGTTCAACAGATGGAAGCAATTTTAGTGGTCCATTGCTGAGGTAACCTGACTGAGCTTCAGCTGGTGTCTGGGGTTGTTTCATGGCTGTGAAGATGAGGGGCACTTTTCATCTCTCCCCTCTCTGCTCACTGAGACCCCACTCTGATAAGTACTTAATGCTTTCAAATTCTCCTTTCTTCTCATCCTTCAGTGGCTGCCCTACTCCTGTTGGTCTCTAGTTCCTGAGTGGTATTTTGAGTGAATGGGCAACAAGAATTGTGAAATAGTATATTTTGTTGTAATTTAGTTTCTCATGTTGGCATGTTCTTTACAGAAAATGAAAATTAAAGCAAGCAAAACTCTAATTTGGAGTGTATTTTGTTGTGAAAGATGGGCAGGCATCCTTAAGCTGTGACATGTGTCATGATCTCCTTTAACCCTGTCATTTAGGATTAAGAATACAGTATATAATTGTGGTATTTTATTTTTGTTTGTTGTAGCACAGCCCCAGACTAGCAGGCAGCATGATCTCATGGGAAGACCCTGGGGCTGGGGTGTCTGCAGAACTGATTTTCTAGGCTGTCACCCACCCTGAAGTAAATATAACTGTGGACACTTGTGTCTCTACACAACCAGGCAGGGCATCAGGGAATGCTCCTTATTGTGCTGTGTTGCAGAATTTTGTGGCCATGAAGGGTTAGGTTGTCTATCACCTATTTTAAAGTCCCAGGCAATAAGAAGTTACAGTTTGCGTTGTAGAAATGTTGATCTAGAGCTGTGCTACTCACTGTGGTCCACGGACTCGTGCAAGTCCTTCAGCTGTTTGTGGATGGTGGGCTTTAAAGAGCTTGCACATGCGTGCTTAATTGCTAAGTTGTGTCAGGCTCTGTGAGACCCTATGTACTATAACCTGCCGAGTTCCTCTGTCTGTGGGATTTCTCAGGCAAGACTACTGGAGTGGGTAACCGTTTCCTCCTCTGGGGGATCTTCCTGACCTATGGATCGAACCCACATCTCCTGCATTGGCAGACAGATTCTTTACCACTGAGCCCCCTGGGAAGCCCCAACCAGACTATAATCAGTGTATGCCCCCCCTCATCAGGAATGTCTTTATTGTTGAAAAAACAAAGCCGAGGAACAGCAACAACAAAAACCCCCCATCTAGCTGAAACGAGCCCATTAGTTCCTTGCTGATAGGTAACAGTTTGGAGACTGACTACTTTCAGTAGCAGTTCTTTGGAATATTAAATCAGAAGGTTTATCAGAGTTGTTTTATGAATTAGGAATAGATAAATTGAGGTTCATAAAATGGAGGAAAGTTTAACCCCCAGAATAAAGTAAATTTAAAAGCCACTTAGGTGAAAGGTAAGATCAAGTTCAACATGTGTAAAATGTTAAGTTAAGGCATCTGACACAGTCACAAGTAGGAAGCTGAGACACCCTGCAGCTTGTGTTTTGGTTAATGCAAAACTTATTTAAATTCTTCTGAGTACTTCTGAATTCTTAAATTTAATGACTTGCTTTAGAAAGAAATTTTGTTTTTCATTTTCATCATCTTCCTAACAGTATATTTCTGTAAGGCTCAACTGTTGTCTGTAGTCTTAAATTGCAAGAAGCTTTGAAATTGAGCCTGATTTCCCCTCCATCTCTCCTCCTCTCCCCCAACCTATTTTTTACTCTTTATCACGATATATAAAATTTACTGCATCCAGGGCAGGTATCTGTTTACCAAGAAAAGAGGAAGAGAGATCCTTTGCCAGTAGCAAAACATAAATACCAAGAATGTCTTTTCTGGGTCACAGTGCAGGAAAGTGGAGAAACAGCAGATTTTCTGGGGCTGAGCCTTTGACCTCATTCCTCTTTGCCATCAATTGAAGGGACTGTCCTTTATTATGTGCCTGGGAGTCTGTCCTCCCACCCCCTTCTAGATCTGGAGCCCTTCCCCCATGCAGTATAAATTAGTAGTGATGTCTTCTTAATTGAGAGACAGGAAGAGCCCTAAGCTTCAATCGATACCTAACAATACAGGTACTCAATTTGTAGCACTATCTAATCTCAGTCTGTCTTAAAACAAATAGTGCTACATACCTTAAGGGATTATATTACTAAGTCTACTCATAAATATTTCTGCCAATGAGATGTGGGGCAGCATTATTCTTCCCATTTCGTGGTTGTAGAAACGGAGTCCCAGATCACTTAGGGTTTGCTTAAAGTCAAAGGTAATTAGAGTCTCCTTGGGATTTGGGGCTCCACAGTTTGTCATTCACAGTATCTGGTATGCTTTGCAGAATGTTCTGCCACTTGAGTCTGGATTCTTCCTGTACCTTTCCATAACTGTCCCCCCAGGTAAACCTTGAAATCAGCCTTGTGACTTCCATATCTTAATGAATGGTGACACCATATGCAGGCTTTACATGTTGAAATCATAGATTCCTTACTTCCTCCTGTTGTCCAAATCTTTTCCCTGTATTACCTGCCTCCTTTCCTTGCCCTCCCCATTATTCCCTGTCAGACCCTTGTAGTCACGCCAGGACAGCTGTGCTAGCCTCGCAGCTCATCACCTTGCCTGCAGCCTTTGCCTTCTCTGCTCCCTTATCTGGGCTTACAGAAGCTCTGGGTATACTTCTGTATCTATCTATATTGTGTCATTTTTTAAGGGCCCTTCTCCACTTTAGACAGTCCAGCCAGTATTTCCAACATGGCTCTAGCCTCTTAAACTTGTACATCTTTTTTACCTAGGTGATCGTGTCCACTCTCAGTAGATGAATCCCTACAGCCTCGATCTTTCCTGAGACCACTGCATGTAACCTAGTCTTCCTTTCCCTTGAATGTGTCACAAGTACTTAGACTCAACATGTCCCCAGATGACATCCTCCCCCACAAGCCTGCTTGTGGTCCTGTGATCTTTATCTCAGGAAATGCCAGCACCATCCACCCCATTTCTCAAGCCAGAAACCCAGAGGCAGGTAATGATTGCCTTTCCCTTTCAGTAGCCACACTTTGTTATTCCTCTGGTCTTTTGCTGTTCTCCCATACTCCCACATTTGTCTCCTTCTCTCCAGCTATCTGATCACAGTGCATGGCTTAACCATGGTTAAGAGTAAACCATAGTTTACTCTTCTGTGGCTTTATCTGTAAAATGGGGGCGGAGGTCATCCTTTTAAAATTGTTCTCCACTGAAGTGAAATACCTGGCTGAGAGGAAAGCATCTGTGCATGTTAGGTTGCGGAGGATGATACTGATCATGGTCATGAGTAGAAGTACCTTTACCACCATATTTAAGATGACTCACCATGGGTAATCCGGTTGTCTCCTAACTGGTCTAACCGTTTTGGAGATAATCCCAGTACCTTGGGTTCTTCTGGACCTGCCTATTCGGCCTTATCTTGTTGTCCCCTTTCTGAGTCCTGTTTGTAGAATCTGAATCAGGCTGTTGCAACGGGCTGATCCTTTAGTGGAATGCTCTTGCCCTTTTCCCTGCCCTGTCTCTTTTGTCTAGCAGACTCACTTCAACCTTACTCAGGAAAAAAGTGTCTCCTGTGAAAGCATTTAAAAATACCCAGTGTTTTGTTTTTTCTTGTGTTTGTCTAATTTGTTAGATTATGGGCTTTATAAATCTTGACTTGTTCTTCTCCTCTTTTCTCAGAGGGTAACACAGTGCCTGGCAGTATACAGACAAGTATTGAAAAATGAAGGAATTAATGTGGCTCACATGGTGTTGCTCTCTCCCTGGAAAGTCAATGTAATGACTTCAGCAGGAAGGGGCTTCTTCCACTCTTCCCCATATGTTGTTAGGCTTCTCTGTGTACCTCCTAGGTACCACATGCTGTCTGTTACTGTGTTTATTTCCATTTAGTCTTCATCTGTACTAGTTTATAAAAACTTCAAGTGAAAGTGAAGTCACTCAGTCGTGTCTGTCTCTTTGTGACCCCATGGACTGTAGCCTGCCAGGCTCCTCTGTCCATGGAATTTTCCAGGCAAGGATACTGGAGTGGATTGCCATTTCCTTCTCCAGGGGATGTTCTTGACCCAGGGATTGAACCCGGGTTTCCCACACTGCAGGTAGACTCTTTGCCATCTGAGCCACCAGGGAAGCAAAAACTTCAAAGGGTCCAGATCAGTTTGGCATTCACCTCTGATTCCACTGTCACTCCCACGTTAGAGTAAGAGTGAATCAAAGAGCCGATATCTGAAAACGCCTTGTTGAATTTCCTGCATTTGTGGTGCAGTGGGAATTCATATTGTTCCTATTGAGAAATTGTCTTTCATTCTCCATCTTTCCTCTTGTGGTATGTTTTGTGGTTATAAATCTCTTCTGTCCTTCCACAGCCACTCCAACACAATCAGTGACAAGAAGCAGGGTGGAGAGCAGAAATGCTGTGGAGTGTCTTGACCTCCTGTCTGGTTTTTATCATAGCTTTACTAGGAATCGTCCTTGATAGGTCCTTGCTGCCTCCCAAATAAAGTTCAAGCTCTTTAGTGTGGCATTCAAGACCTTCCACAGCCTGACCCCAGTGAACCCTTTCTGTCCTTATTTTCCACTCTGTTTTTTAATTGCATGCATCCCATGCTCCAGCTTAATGGTTTTCAATCCTGTCTGTGCATTAGAGTCACCTGGGGAGCTTTAATGCTGACGTGTGGGTTCGCCTCTGAGAGTGTGAGTTCATCGGTCTGGGGTGAGGCCTGGGCGTTGGTGTTTGGGAAAGATCCACTACTAATATTAGTGTAAATCTAGGGCTTGAAACCATTGACCAGCTTAGTGCTTCCCATGAAATATAATCTCCTCTAAGAGCTCTGAGAAGAAAAGATTCCACAGTCAAAGAAGCTTGATTAGTCCTGCATTTTTATATACACCTTTTCAAAGATTTATCACATTGTCCATTGAGAGGCTTTGGGATGACAGCAGGAAGGAAACTTGTTTAACTTTATTTAAGCTCTGTGTGGCCATCTGACCAAGGAGTTCTTTATGTATGTAATACCTGTTAAAAGCATCTGCATTGCTTGGCATAGAACCTACTTTGGGCAGTGCTGCTTCCAGCCACATTTCACTTTTAAGTTGCTTCTTTGTTTGTCTTTCCTTCCCCTCTCAAGTAAACCAGATACACCCCTTTCCCCAGGCTTTTCTCTTCAAGTTCCCCCCGACCCCAACACACACCCTTTTATCTTTTTCCTAGCACGGTTCAGCCTCTGAAATTCCTCTCCATATACTTGTGTTTGCTTCTGTCTCCTGCTCCCGCCACCCCCGAGTGTGAATGCTATGACAGCAGGACTCACTTGTCTTGTTCACTCCTGTATCTCCCTCCCTGTGTCAGCACTTCAAGTAAGCCTGACAGATTGTAGGTGCCTGATAAATATTTGTTGATTGGACAGAAAGGCAGTGTTATATTCGTGGTTTTGGCTGTTCCTAAGGTTCACATGTTTAAAATTTTTAAACTCCCTGCACAATAAAAGCAGCTAGATATATATTTTAAAAGTAACTAGGAATATAGGAACACAAGTAGATGATAAGTCGTGTTGTACGCATTTAATTTTCTCAGCTGCCTGGTAAAATATTAAAGAAGAAAACACGCAGAGGTGAATGTGAGCCTGATGATAGGAAAAAATACTGTTCTTTTTCTGATTATAGAGAGCTCTGAGTCTGTGGTATGGGACCTCTTTTTAAGTTAATTTCTTAAGTAGCCTGTCACTGGCAGCTTCTCCCAGTTCATAGGAATCGCACCACTGTGAGTCACTGACAGTTTGAGTGAGGAATCAGTGAGTTCTATTGGACTTGTGTGTGTCA
This sequence comes from Neotragus pygmaeus, assembly GCA_006410875.1. Lineage (NCBI taxonomy): Eukaryota > Metazoa > Chordata > Mammalia > Artiodactyla > Bovidae > Neotragus > Neotragus pygmaeus. The sequence continues at coordinate 1,693,194 of SJYV01042641.1, forward strand.
TATACTGCACCAGTGACGGAAAAACTCTGCAGGAACAGGCAAGGGATTAGTAAATCTGAAGTTAAAACTTCCTAAGTGTTAGAACTCTCTTCCAGTGAGCATATTCACACGGGTTTGTCTGGGGTTGGGGTTTGGGTATCTAAATCCACACACGAGGTCCCGTAAGTGTGGTCCTGTAGCAGTTCCTGGACCTTGTTTGGGAGGGATTCCGAAGGCATCATCTCTAAGGGGGTCTTCCTTCTGTGGCTGTGTCCACTCTCCCCAAGCCTGGCACTGAGTGTCTGACTTCTGAGCAGGGTAGATGGGCCTGAGGTATTCTATACTTGAGCTCGTGTGTATGACCCCTGTGACCCACTACACCTGGAACTGTCAGGAATTGCTCTTCCTATGAGACCTGTGAGGGGTGCTGGTGCCCTGCTAAGGCCTTCTCTTGAGCTTTTAGAATCATCACTAATTCACTCTGGAGATACCACTGGGGAGATTTGTCATGACTCACCATACAAGGTGCCCTCCTAGCATGCCATCTAACAATACCCCGGTCTCCAGCGGGTCAGGTGGTCACAATATGGTGTGAATAATCTCAGAAAGGAGGTTGAGTGCCGTCTCCTTTGTATTTCTCAGATGATCTTTTAAAACACACATTCTGCCAGGGTTTCAGAATGAAAGCTTTAATCATTTACTTATCAGGCAGGAATTGTCCAGAGTGGATTTGCATTTCCTTTTGTGGCCTGCTGTGATTACTTATTGTTCTTTATGAGCAGTGTGCCATCCTAAATGCCAGAAAAGTTGTGTGTTGGGTAGGTAAGCATACCAGTACAAGCAGTTCTTCTCTAGGTGGGTATCCCTTTATGGTTGAAGTGTTCTAACTATTCCTAGACAATGTTAGCATGCTTGCAAAAGATTCCAGGAAATTCCAACCACCGGATCTGGGTTACAGTTTCTTGTCCTGCAACAAGTACTTTTGAGTGTTTTCTACAAATCAGGGTTGGGGTATAGACAGATCTATCTCTGCCCTCATTGAGCCTCCATTCTCTGGAACCTTGCTACTCAGAGTGTGGTCTGCAGACCTCTAGGGCCAGTGTCACTTTGCAGTTTGTTAGAAGTGTAGACTCTTAGGCCCCACTCTAGCTTGGATTTTAAGCAGATTCCCAGGTAATTACTATGCACACTAAAGTTTGAGAAGCACTACTGTAGTACATGTAAACAAAAACATAGCTGAGATAATTTCAGGTGATTACAAATGTTGTGAAGAAGACTGTAAATGAGCTGGAGAATGACAGGGAGAAGAAGTCTCCGAGGATGGTGAGTGAAGATGTTTGAGGAGGTGGTGTGTGGACTGAGACTGAAATGATGAGTAGGCAATGAGCCATGAGATCTGAGAAAGGTGGCTCCAGGCGGAGGGCCTCTCCTTTATCTTTGCCAGGCTTGATTTATCCCTGTTTTTGATGCCAGGGTCAGAACTCTGGCAGCCCTGTGGATGGAGGCACGTGCAGGATGGCAGTGCACACGTTTGACGGGACAGCAGGAGTGCAGGCTCTGGAGGAGCACAACTCCAGTTTTGAAAAGAACCATTTTATTCAACAGAGGAAACAGTTGAAGGGGATAGAAGGGTTATCTTGGCAGTGATGGCTTTGAAGAATTGGAATTTTATATAATTGGAAGGAAGAAGAGGAAACCGATGGGGGTCATTGTAGAATTGATAGGACAAGAGAAAGGGAGATGCTGAGGAATATGGATGTAGAGAAACAGTCAGCTGGAACTGGTCAGAGACCTGATGATTGAGTATAGATGAAGCCTGTAGCCCAGTCTAAGAGGGCAGACTGAAAAGTAGAGCTTGGCTCTCTGTGTATGAAAGGTGCCTTGTGGCTTTCCTGGGAATAGGTGTACTTGATGAGAACTTGGAAAGACCCATATTGTTCTTGGTTTTCTTACTAGTTTTATTCCAATATTCAAATTTTTGTCTTTAGACATTTCTCACATCAATGTGAATCATATAGATCATACTGGGGAAAATAAAGGTGAATGATCTTGCCTTTGACCATGTGGATCACAGCAAACTGTGGAAAATTCTTAAGGAATGAGAATACCAGACCACCTGACGTGCCTCCTGAGAAATCTGTATGCAGGTCAAGAAGCAACAGTTAGAACTGGACATGGAACAATGGAATGGTTCCAAATTGGAAAAGGAGTTCGTCAAGGCTGTGTATTGTCACCCTGCTTATTTAACTTATATGCAGAGTACATCATGCAGAATGCTGGGCTGGATGAGCACAAGCTGGAATCAAGATTGCTGGGAGAACTATCAATAACCTCAGATATGCAGATGACACCACCATTATGGCAGAAAGCAAAGAGGAACTAAAGAACCTCTTGAGGAAAGTGAAAGAGGAGAGTGAAAAAGCTGACTTAAAACTCAACATTCAAAAAACTAAGATGGCATCCGGTCCCATCACTTCATGGCAAATAGATGGGGAAACAATGGAAACAGTGAGAGACTTTGTTTTCTTGGGCTCCAAAATCACTGTAAACAGTGACTTCAGCCATGAAATTAAAAGACACTTGCTCTGTGGAAGAAAAACTACGACCAACCTAGACAGCATATTAAAAAGTGGAGATATTACTTTGCCAACAGAGGTCCATCTAATCAAAGCTATGATTTTTCCAGCAGTCATGTATAGTTGTGAGAGTTGGACTATAAAGAAAGCTGAGCACTGAAGAATTCAAGACTCTTGAGAATCCCTTGGACTGCAAGGAGATCAAATCAATTAATCCTAAGGGAAATGAGTCTTGAATATTAATTGGCAGGACTGATGCTGAAGCTGAACCTCCAATACTTTGGCCACCTATTGTGAAGAACTGACTCATTGGAAAAGACCCTGATGCTAGGAAAGATTGAAGGCGGGAGGGGAAGGGAATGACAGAGCATTGAGATGGTTGGATGGCTTGACCAATTTGACGTACATGAGTTTGAGCAAGCTCTGGGAGATGGTGAAGGACAGGGATGACTGGCATACTTTAGAACTTGGGGTCTCAAAGAGTTGGACATGATTGAGCAACTGAACTGAACTGACTGATCCTCTCTACTATGGGCACAAGGAATGTTTGTCCCTTTCACTATTACCAAGAATGAAAATGCTTAATCGTAAGTCCACATTCTAGGCACCTGTACATTTATGTCATTGGGAAAGTGTGGGGCAGAAAAAAGAAGACAGAGTGTGAGAGTCAGGAGATACCAGAAAATAGCTGGCAGGTCTTGCTGTGTGATATGCTGGCCCACGAGTGCAGAGGAAATGAGCACGTGCAGAACTTGAGTGTCTCTGGACTCAGTCATCAGGTCTCTGACCAGTTGCACCTGGTTCTGTGAAGGCTGGTCCTTGCCCCTACCCCTCTGATAGAGCTGAGTATAACCTTACCATTGGTTCCAGTATTTTTCAGACTTGAGAACTGAAATGATTTGACCTTATGGGAGCAACTGGATGTCTGTCTGGCAAAAATCAGGATTTCCCTGGTGGCTCAGATGGTAAAGCGTCTGTCTTGGAGTTCAGTTCAGTCACTCAGTCGTGTCCGACTCTTTGCGACCCCATGAATCGCAGCACGCCAGGCCTCCCTGGTCATCACCATCTCCTGGAGTTCACTCAGATTCACATCCATCGAGTCCGTGATGACATCCAGCCATCTCATCCTCTGTTGTCCCCTTCTCCTCCTGCCCCCAATCCCTCCCAGCATCAGAGTCTTTTCCAATGAGTCAGTTCTTCGCATGAGGTAGCCAAAGCACTGGAGTTTCAGCTTTAGCATCATTCCTTCCAAAGAAATCCCAGGGCTGATCTTCAGAATGGATTGGTTGGATCTCCTAGCAGTCCAAGGGACTCTCAAGAGTCTTCTCCAACACCACAGTTCAAAAGCATCAATTCTTCAGAGTTCAGCCTTCTTNAGAGGCAGGTCAGGTGGTCTGGTATTCCCATCTCTTTCAGAATTTTCCACAGTTTATTGTGATCCACAGACTTGTATAAATTTCCTCTTGGTACTGCTTTTGCTGATTCCCATAGATTTTGGATTGCTGTGTTTTCAGTTTCACTTGTCTCTAGGTATTTTTTTAATTTCTTCTTTGATTTACTCAGTGAGCCATTAGTTGTTTAGTAGCCTTTGTTTAACCTCCATATCCTTGTGTTTTGGGCAGTTTTTTCTTGTAGTGGATTTCCAGTCTCATAGTATTGTGGTCAAAAAAGATGCCTAATAGGATTTCAATTTTCTTAAGTTTACTAAGACTGTTTTTGTGACCTCTCATATGACTTATCCTGGAAAATGTTACATGTGTACTTGAAAAGAATGTGTATTCTGTTTTTTGATGAGCTAATCTATATCTATATATATGTATATATATATTAAGATCATCTGGTTTAATGTGCCATTTAATGCCGTTATTGATTTTCTGTCTGGATGATCTCTCCATTGGTATAACCAAGGTGCCGAAGTCCCCTATTATTATTGTGTCATGTCAGTTTCTCCCTTTATGTCTGTTAATATTTTCTTTACGTATTTCAGTTCAGTTCAGTTCAGTCGCTCAGTCGTGTCCGACTCTTTGTGACCCCATGAATTGCAGCACACCAGGCCTCCCTGTTCAGCACCAACTCCTGGAGTTCACTCAGATTCACATCCATCGAGTCCGTGATGTCATCCAGCCATCTCATCCTCTGTTGTCCCCTTCTCCTCCGGCCCCCAGTCCCTCCCAGCATCAGAGTCTTTTCCAATGAGTCAACTCTTCGCATGAGGTGGCCAAAGTACTGGAGTTTCAGCTTTAGCATCAGTCCTTCCAAAGAAATCCCAGGGCTGATCTCCTTCAGAATGGACTGGTTG
>SJYV01042641.1:1700240-1770180 GCA_006410875.1 Neotragus pygmaeus
TAGTGATGCTTTCTAAGGCCCACTTGACTTCACATTCCAAGATGTCTGGCTCTAGATTAGTGATCACATCATCATGATTATCTAGGTCGTGAAGATCTTTTTTGTACAGTTCTTCTGTGTATTCTTGCCACCTCTTCTTAATATCTTCTGCTTCTGTTAGGTCCATACCATTTCTGTCCGTTATCGAGCCCATCTTTTCATGAAATGTTCCCTTGGTATCTAATTTTCTTGAAGAGATCTCTAGTCTTTCCCAGGAAAGGAAAACCTCTGGTGGCTCAGATGGTAAAGCATCTGCCTACAATGTGGGAGACCCAGGTTTGATCCCTGGGCTGGGAAGATCCCCTGGAAAAGTAAGTGGCACCCCACTCTAGTACCCTTGCCTGGAAAATCCCATAGACAGAGGAGCCTGGTAGGCTACAGTCCATGGGGTTGCCAAGAGTTGGGCACAACCGACGGACTTCACAATGCGGGAGACCCAGGTTCAATCCCTGGGTTGGGAAGGTCCCCTGGAGAAGGAAATGGCAGTCCACTCCAGTACTATTGCCTGGAAAATCCCATGGACAGAGGAGCCTGGTAGCCTACAGTCCATGGGTTCGCAAAGAGTTGGACGTGACTAAGCAACTTCACTTCACTTCCACTGCAAAATGATTGTCATTCTCAACCATGATAAACTATCACTCATCTTATTAGGAACAGTATTTAAATACTATAACCAGAGCCCAGAATATGTTGGTAGGGCAAGCAAATGTCTGGTAATTCCTTTAAAGACCTTCTAGAAAGCTCACGGGACACTTTTTAAAAACTATTGCAGAGTTGCATCAGTGAAATACAGCTTCACCTTTGGGGACAGATGAGAAGCATTTCATGAAATGTAGGCATTCTGTGGTACTCTCTGGGAAAGACATCATCCCGTGTGTTCCTGCGCTAGCACTGCACTCATTTATCTTGTTAGAACAAAGGAATGGGGAACCTCAGTGTATGCAGATAACTGCTCGCTGGGTACTTTAAAAGCACACTTAGCACGCAGTAAGTGGAATAAACATGGGTTCAAAACACAAAGCAAATTGACCTTGCTTGAGTTATTACAATTAATAGACTCATTGCTATTCCCTAGGGAAGGGGAGTGAATAAAAAATATTTGATTATTGGCACTTTCATATCATTCAAGGTAATATAATTGAGTATTTCTATATAGTACCTCTTTCTTGTTAGAGGAAGTAGAATGATGAGAGCTTTTACAATTGTCTTAATAATTTCCAGGAAAAAAAGAAGTCTTCTTAGTTTGAATCAGTCCTTTAGGGAACTTGTAGATGTCCTGTTAAATTGATTCTTACAATGTTACTACTTCATTATATTGCTTTATTGAGCAGTATAAAATATTTTGTGCAAAATAATCACCTGTATGCATCTGGTTTATCACCTTGCTAGTAATGCTGACAATATCTTCGATCTAAATCTCTAAGCCTTACTCCAGTCTGGCTTTAAAAAAATACAGTTAATTTTATTTATTAACATGTTCTTGCCTCTTTTGTAAAGTTGAATTTTGATGACAAGATAAACACTTGTTGTCAGTTTAGAGGAATAAAACTCACGTTTTTTTCCTATGTTTATTAAGTTGGGAAGAATTTCTCTTTAGTCTTCTGACTTTTTAATCTGTGGACAGGCAGGATCAGTTCCAGAAACTGTACTGTTTCTCAAATAATTTAGAACAAATCAATAACAAATCAAGGTAATTTATTTTATGATTGAAATTAAAAAAAATAGTCTTGGTTCTATAGTAGTAAAAGGGGCTTAAAGGAGAGAGTTGGATTTATTTGTACTTATTCTGAAAAGCATTTCAGACAGAATAAGTGGGGATTTTTTTTTCCAGTTTTTTTGTGTTTATGTATATGGTGTATGTTCTTGATAAACAATACAATAAATAGATTCATCTTAAATTTTTTTGGCAGAGAAACTGCTGTATAAAAACAAATTAATTGTGAAATGTTACTCTTTGAGAATGTTTTCCTGAAACTATAATTGTTTTTTTGCACCTCCCTCTCACCCCACTGGATACTGAAATAGCATTGTTTTGTTATTCTGTTTTACTACAACAATACTATATAGTAGTGTTGTTCCTATTTTGATGAGAGAACAAAAACACAAACATTTTTTAAACCGTTACTTTTGATGCATGTCTTTGATAAACTAATCTGTACTTTCTCTCAAGTTTATTATGTCATTAAAGTAAAATTTTTTAAAGGAAATCATATAGGCAGAAATAATCAAAATAAGAATAAAAATTAAATATTTTGTTATATTAGGACAATTTGAGGGGATGTAATTCAGTTCATTGGAAAAGACTCTGATGCTGGGAAGGATTGGGGGCAGGAGGAGAAGGGGACGGCAAAGGATGAGATGACTGGATGGCATCACAGACTCAATGGATGTGAGTCTGAGTGAACTCCGGGAGTTGGTGATGGACAGGGAGGCCTGGCGTGCTTCGATTCATGGGGTCGCAAAGAATCGGACACGACTGAGCAACTGAACTGAATTCAGTTCAAGTGTAGGCTTAACTAATTTTTTGTCTTAAATAACTAGTGTAATTTGTTACAAGTAATAAAGAATTTATGTGATATAATGTGTCTTAGTATTTGATACATTTTAAGGGATTGAATTGTGACATTCTTTTCAGTGTATGACATTGCTTTCCCATGATGCAAGGTAGTTAATAAATTTTGCAGTGATTCTTGAGTTGGGGTGTGAAGTAAAAGGGTATAAATGGTTTTTCTCAATGTTTTTCTGTTTCATTACTAACTGGTCATGCTGGCAGTCTACTGGTCATCACCACTTCGTGGGGTTAGTTAGCTTGTCAGCATTCATGTGCCAGGTGTCAATTGCGTAACCAAGGGACTTTCATAGAACGCCCTTTTTGTTAAGTTGCCTTTTCCTAAAATATTTTGTGCAAACAGATTTTTGTTTTTTGTTTTTAGTGGGATTGTCATTGTTTTTGTTGGTTCTTATTGGAGGGTGAATAAGGGTGGGAAATTATAGGAAGAGGAGATAGAATCCTAGTGAATTGAGGGTAGGAAAACACGTGTGGAATTAAAAAAAAAAGAATATCTTGATGGATTGAGGAAGTCGTAATAGTGTCAAAATTGTTAATGTATTTGACAAACTATGGCTGCAGAAACAATAATATTGTTATATTTTGGCATGAGCAATTGTTCTTTTATGGGGGCCATTAATGCTGTTTTGGAATATCACGGGCATCTGAAGCAATAGTTAGCAGTTCCATAAAGCGCTGAATACCATGATAACATCCAGAAAGCCCCACAGCAGTATTTCAGAATCTCTGCCCATTTAAATGGGCTATCTGTGAATGGACTTGCTCAGGGATGCATGAGCCGCTTCACCTATAAATTTGATTGGAAGCTACAGGGCTGGCATACGCTGATGGATAGCAGATTAGAGCCCTGATTAACCGTGAGATTCGAAGACTGGGAATATATTGTCTAAGCAAGATTCGTCAGATGCAATCAGAATTTCAAGTGGTCAGATGAAATTCAAATGTGTATTGTGGCTTTTCCTCCCAGGTTGCCTCCCCGCCCCCACACTCTTTCTTTCTGCAAAGCTGAAAAATACTCCTTTGATGAATCTGCTCCTTACCCTAAAGCTGTCTGTCTGTTATTCATCAGAAAGCAGGTCGCAGTTCAGTGAGCAGAAGAAAAGATTTTAATAGAAGCTGTGCCAAGGGCTGTAATGCATCATTTTAGGGCCCTAATTACATTACAATGACAAATATCAATGGTGACAACAGCAATAACCTACATCCTTTAATGGCTGTGCTGGAAAAGGAGTTTGGGCCCCACGCCATTAAATTAGACTCAGTTTCAAAACATAGGCCATTAGAAGTGTGTGTCCACAGTATTATTGGCTGATCGGTGAAGCCCAGTGGAAAGGCCTGTAAATAAATGATGCCTCCCTAAAGCTGGGTCCTGTGGGACAAAAGAGGCAAAATGAGATGACCATGGAAGCAGCAGCGTTTCCGAGGCAACTTTAGCTTTCAAAGTGAGGAATGACCTGCTTAATTTTATGAAATCACACACACGCATCCAACCCCCCTGATGCCAATTAGCCAGACCAGGAAGATCCATTGGCGTGACAACTTAGAGAAATTAAGAAGTCTTTTAGACAAAAGGAGACCTTTAAAGACAAAAGTTTGGAAGGTTTCTGCCCCTACCATCCCCCATTCTGTTGTGTATGTGTGTTAACATACATGAGTCAATAAAAGGACTATCTGACTTTTCTACATTCAGTTTTGAGCAAGTGTAGATTTGCATTTTCATAGTTGCTCAGACTTAACATAGCTTCGGCCCCAAATTAAAGGAGCAAAATAAATAGTTCTTGGTTTTTATTTTGCCAGATGAGGGAGTTTCCTTAGAGTAGTTTTTATTGCCTAGATTATGTAGGCAAACTAAAGAACTCAGTTTTCTTATGTGCCCACACATTTTTCAACCCTCCTAGCAAGGGACTATTTTATTTATGTAAACAACATAATGAGGAAAATATGCTTGGCAGATGGTTCTGAGCATTAGAATCATCAGTTTGGTCTGCCCCAAAGTGTCTCATTATCTTTTATTCTCTCCCCCTCCACCTCTCCCTACAAAAAGCTTAACAACCAAATGCCTCTGAGACTAGTGCTTTCAGTCTGGTGAATGCTACTCTGTTTTCTCAGCTCGCGCTGGAATTTCACCCTATAACCACTGTGGTATGTTCATCCAGGTGGAGAGTGGTTTGGTGATTCCCATTGCAGCTTTTCATGGTGGTTTAAGCATTCTTAAAGGATAGCTAAATGCTCCACGGGGCCAGGGCAGTAAATTAAATCAGGTCAGCACAGTTGGGTCCTTATTCACTGCTGCTTATTGGTGCTGGGTTTTTGTCCATCCTATTAGGAATGCAGGCTGGAATGGAAAGCTGAGGTCTGAAACTTCATGGTGAATTTGTATTTTCTCTTGGTTGGCAAAAATTTTAAGGTGCAAGTATTTGAAAGATCGCATAGCCACAAAGTCAAAAGGGTTGCTGAGGAAAGAAGGAAACCTAGATTGCACAAGTAGAGTGTCGCTGTCATTCTGGTTTTTGTCCTCTTGTACAATGAGGAACTGACTGTGGATGGAATTTATGCTAAGAATGTCTCAGGGATAGAAATTGCTTTTTGTTTTCTGTCTCCCATCAGTTCTTGTCTCTCCTTTTCTCTACTCCGTCATTAAAAAATAAGCTATTTTGATAGATGTTAACTGAACTTAACTGCAGTCATCTTTTCACAGTTTATGTAAGTCAAATCATTACGCTGTACATCTTATAGAGAGTTGTATGTCAATTATATCTCAATAAAACTGGAAAAAATTTTGTATGTATGCGTATAAAAACGCTGTGTCTACATGACTCTTTGTGATCCCATGGACTGTAGCCTACCAGGCTTCTCCGTCCATGGGATTCTTTAGGCAAGAATACTGGAGTGGGTTGCCATTTCCTTCTCCAGGGGATTTTCCCGACCCAGGGATCAAACCCGAGTCTCCAGCACTGGAGGCAGATGCTTTAACCTCTGACCCACCAGGGAAGCCCAAACTATATATGGAGCTGTCTGCTAATTAAGGTGAAGATCAGTGAAGCTCTGGGTAGCTTTTTATAGAAAATGTATTGGTATTTCTTTTTTATTTTTAGCTTACTGTAACATGCTATTTGTCTAAAATTTGAACACTTACAAAATTAATAGAGAATAAACTATTATCTGACATTATTGGGACTTTTACAGCTCTCTAGTACCGTGATATTAATGTTCCTGAGGTTAGTTTCCATATATAAACAATTGCTTTTTTGCACACTGAAAACCCTGATGGGGCACATTTGGAAGTTTTAATGGTTGAGGAAAACATGACATTTCCCAGCAGTATATACCTAAGGATCTGAATTAGGTGATGTGGGTGGGTTGGGTGCTGTTCATTTGGAAGGTTGGAGACTTGATCATGAAATCCCAGTGCCGATGTTTAAAGCAAAGGCCACAAATGTAGAAGTCCAGTGAGTTACTGGAGAAGGCAATGGCAACCCACTCCAGTACTCTTGCCTGGAAAGTACTCCGATGGACCGAGGAGCCTGGTAGGCTGCAGTCCATGGGGTCATGAAAAGTTGGACACTTACTGAGCGACTTCACTTTCACTTTTCACTGTCATGCACTGGAGAAGGAAATGGCAACCCACTCCAGTGTTCTTGCCTGGAGAATCCCAGGGACAGCAGAGCCTGGTGGGCTGCCGTCTGTGGGTTGCACAGAGTCGGACACGACTGAAGCGACTTAGCAGCAGCAGCAGCAGCAGCAGCAGTGAGTTACTAAGAAAAGTTGGGGTGTAGGGAAGGATGTATCTTTACCATCTAAACTCAACGATAAGGTTTTATAAAGAACCACATAGAATGAATAAGGGTCCTGTTAAACGCTTTTGAAAATAGATTTCCAGTCATGAAAATTAAATTCCTTTTTATTTTGTTCTGCTGCTTGAAGATTGACTTTTTAAGATGAATGCTGGTTAATAAATTGTGGTATTAATGTGGCACTTTTGTCACTGCCTCCTTCTAATGGGCATGCTGATGATAGTTTGCCTCTTCCTTTGGAAATACTCCTACCAGAATATAAAGTGTGTTTTAATATCATCCTGTTAATATTTTGGGAATTTGTAACCAGCTGACTGTTCTCTTTATTGCTTTCCTTTCCTTTTTTTTTCTTTTCTTTTTTTTCTTTTTTGCAGGCAGAGATTGTCAAGAGGCTGAACGCTATCTGTGCACAAGTCATTCCTTTCCTGTCCCAAGAGGTAAGGCAGGTGGTTTCAAGCATTGGGCTAGAAGGTACCATTTTAGTGGTTTTGCAGATAAAACTTGACTCTTTGGCCTTATCTGTCTCTTGGTGTTTGCATTGCATATTTCTAAGATAAAATGTCCGCACTCCAACTTCCACACCTTACTAACATCCATTGGAATATAGTTGTTTTTATATAATGGAGTATTTTCTGATGTGCTAAGCAAAATTCAGTTGTTAAAATACTTTGCTATTGTTGGACTACGTAGTGTTGCTCAGAATTATGATTTTGTCATAACGGCATCTAACAGGGAAGATTGAAAAATTGCCCAGAGGACAATAGCTGGTTCTACACTTTTGTCACTGAGCATTAAGAGTTGGCAGAAGCTGTATCAAACATAAAGGCTTTTCATAGTAAACAAGCTAATGTAACTTTTGGCCAGCAGCTTTTCAAAAGTTACTTCTTATTACCTGATGAAATCTTATAGTGGGTGCATTTGGGAAAAGACACACAGGATGGACTCAGTAGACTCATTTCTAGTACCATGGCCTTCACACCTCGCCACGCCCCAGCGTGCAGCTCACCTTGCTTGCTTCTGCTCCTACTGGTGGGCATGTGCACGCTGCCCACAGGTGTGCACAGGGTGGGATGAGGTGCATTTTGATTGCATTGTGCTTCCTGGTGGCTTTGTTTCTTTTTCTTCCCCCCTCTACTTGNAGTTCTTGGTTTTTATTTTGCCAGATGAGGGAGTTTCCTTAGAGTAGTTTTTATTGCCTAGATTATGTAGGCAAACTAAAGAACTCAGTTTTCTTATGTGCCCACACATTTTTCAACCCTCCTAGCAAGGGACTATTTTATTTATGTAAACAACATAATGAGGAAAATATGCTTGGCAGATGGTTCTGAGCATTAGAATCATCAGTTTGGTCTGCCCCAAAGTGTCTCATTATCTTTTATTCTCTCCCCCTCCACCTCTCCCTACAAAAAGCTTAACAACCAAATGCCTCTGAGACTAGTGCTTTCAGTCTGGTGAATGCTACTCTGTTTTCTCAGCTCGCGCTGGAATTTCACCCTATAACCACTGTGGTATGTTCATCCAGGTGGAGAGTGGTTTGGTGATTCCCATTGCAGCTTTTCATGGTGGTTTAAGCATTCTTAAAGGATAGCTAAATGCTCCACGGGGCCAGGGCAGTAAATTAAATCAGGTCAGCACAGTTGGGTCCTTATTCACTGCTGCTTATTGGTGCTGGGTTTTTGTCCATCCTATTAGGAATGCAGGCTGGAATGGAAAGCTGAGGTCTGAAACTTCATGGTGAATTTGTATTTTCTCTTGGTTGGCAAAAATTTTAAGGTGCAAGTATTTGAAAGATCGCATAGCCACAAAGTCAAAAGGGTTGCTGAGGAAAGAAGGAAACCTAGATTGCACAAGTAGAGTGTCGCTGTCATTCTGGTTTTTGTCCTCTTGTACAATGAGGAACTGACTGTGGATGGAATTTATGCTAAGAATGTCTCAGGGATAGAAATTGCTTTTTGTTTTCTGTCTCCCATCAGTTCTTGTCTCTCCTTTTCTCTACTCCGTCATTAAAAAATAAGCTATTTTGATAGATGTTAACTGAACTTAACTGCAGTCATCTTTTCACAGTTTATGTAAGTCAAATCATTACGCTGTACATCTTATAGAGAGTTGTATGTCAATTATATCTCAATAAAACTGGAAAAAATTTTGTATGTATGCGTATAAAAACGCTGTGTCTACATGACTCTTTGTGATCCCATGGACTGTAGCCTACCAGGCTTCTCCGTCCATGGGATTCTTTAGGCAAGAATACTGGAGTGGGTTGCCATTTCCTTCTCCAGGGGATTTTCCCGACCCAGGGATCAAACCCGAGTCTCCAGCACTGGAGGCAGATGCTTTAACCTCTGACCCACCAGGGAAGCCCAAACTATATATGGAGCTGTCTGCTAATTAAGGTGAAGATCAGTGAAGCTCTGGGTAGCTTTTTATAGAAAATGTATTGGTATTTCTTTTTTATTTTTAGCTTACTGTAACATGCTATTTGTCTAAAATTTGAACACTTACAAAATTAATAGAGAATAAACTATTATCTGACATTATTGGGACTTTTACAGCTCTCTAGTACCGTGATATTAATGTTCCTGAGGTTAGTTTCCATATATAAACAATTGCTTTTTTGCACACTGAAAACCCTGATGGGGCACATTTGGAAGTTTTAATGGTTGAGGAAAACATGACATTTCCCAGCAGTATATACCTAAGGATCTGAATTAGGTGATGTGGGTGGGTTGGGTGCTGTTCATTTGGAAGGTTGGAGACTTGATCATGAAATCCCAGTGCCGATGTTTAAAGCAAAGGCCACAAATGTAGAAGTCCAGTGAGTTACTGGAGAAGGCAATGGCAACCCACTCCAGTACTCTTGCCTGGAAAGTACTCCGATGGACCGAGGAGCCTGGTAGGCTGCAGTCCATGGGGTCATGAAAAGTTGGACACTTACTGAGCGACTTCACTTTCACTTTTCACTGTCATGCACTGGAGAAGGAAATGGCAACCCACTCCAGTGTTCTTGCCTGGAGAATCCCAGGGACAGCAGAGCCTGGTGGGCTGCCGTCTGTGGGTTGCACAGAGTCGGACACGACTGAAGCGACTTAGCAGCAGCAGCAGCAGCAGCAGCAGTGAGTTACTAAGAAAAGTTGGGGTGTAGGGAAGGATGTATCTTTACCATCTAAACTCAACGATAAGGTTTTATAAAGAACCACATAGAATGAATAAGGGTCCTGTTAAACGCTTTTGAAAATAGATTTCCAGTCATGAAAATTAAATTCCTTTTTATTTTGTTCTGCTGCTTGAAGATTGACTTTTTAAGATGAATGCTGGTTAATAAATTGTGGTATTAATGTGGCACTTTTGTCACTGCCTCCTTCTAATGGGCATGCTGATGATAGTTTGCCTCTTCCTTTGGAAATACTCCTACCAGAATATAAAGTGTGTTTTAATATCATCCTGTTAATATTTTGGGAATTTGTAACCAGCTGACTGTTCTCTTTATTGCTTTCCTTTCCTTTTTTTTTCTTTTCTTTTTTTTCTTTTTTGCAGGCAGAGATTGTCAAGAGGCTGAACGCTATCTGTGCACAAGTCATTCCTTTCCTGTCCCAAGAGGTAAGGCAGGTGGTTTCAAGCATTGGGCTAGAAGGTACCATTTTAGTGGTTTTGCAGATAAAACTTGACTCTTTGGCCTTATCTGTCTCTTGGTGTTTGCATTGCATATTTCTAAGATAAAATGTCCGCACTCCAACTTCCACACCTTACTAACATCCATTGGAATATAGTTGTTTTTATATAATGGAGTATTTTCTGATGTGCTAAGCAAAATTCAGTTGTTAAAATACTTTGCTATTGTTGGACTACGTAGTGTTGCTCAGAATTATGATTTTGTCATAACGGCATCTAACAGGGAAGATTGAAAAATTGCCCAGAGGACAATAGCTGGTTCTACACTTTTGTCACTGAGCATTAAGAGTTGGCAGAAGCTGTATCAAACATAAAGGCTTTTCATAGTAAACAAGCTAATGTAACTTTTGGCCAGCAGCTTTTCAAAAGTTACTTCTTATTACCTGATGAAATCTTATAGTGGGTGCATTTGGGAAAAGACACACAGGATGGACTCAGTAGACTCATTTCTAGTACCATGGCCTTCACACCTCGCCACGCCCCAGCGTGCAGCTCACCTTGCTTGCTTCTGCTCCTACTGGTGGGCATGTGCACGCTGCCCACAGGTGTGCACAGGGTGGGATGAGGTGCATTTTGATTGCATTGTGCTTCCTGGTGGCTTTGTTTCTTTTTCTTCCCCCCTCTACTTGGCTTGCTTGCTTTTAGTAGTTACAAAGTTTGGGTGCACCTGCTGGAGAGGGAATTTTTGCTTCTGGACTACAGAATTTTTCATTTGATCAGATCAGATCAGCTGTGAGAAGGAAGAAGCTAATAAATGGAGTAGCTGTATGCCTTGCTGCCACAGTGCTTGCCGTGGGCTGGAAGGCACCAAGGCACGTTACTCCTACCCTTTGGTTGTGTCACGTTGCTTTTCAGGAGAGCAGTTCACCTGCCTGCCTGCCAGTGGGCATGTGCTGAGGTTAGTGTGCAGCTGGTGTTTGAACATACATGTGTGTTAGAGGTATGTGGATCCCTGTCTGACTTCTTATTTGGTCATTATTGGGTTAGATCTCAATAGCCATGACGACCTTTCAGTGGGAATATATCCTTTAGAGGCTCTCTACTGTGAACTTAAATTAACATCCTGAATTCAAATGCTTTTGTGGATCACAAACAAGAAAGGATGTATTGTCTTTCTCATCCTTTAGCTGTGACCACAAAACCACCACCCACTGTATCCCCATTTACCTATTTCTACTCAGGATTTGCTTGTTGACCAGATTACATGGAGTGGTGAAAGCACTAAAGGGGCCCATTTGCATTTCTTTAGGAAGCCTGGCTGCCCCTTGCCTGATCCAGACCAGCATGTGTCTCTTTAAGCAGCTCTGCTTTATGGAGATGGCCAGTGGGAAGAATGTGTAACCGATTGTGCTGTGGACAGGCTAAACTGTTGTTTCCCAAGGCTGAGGGAGAAGTCTGAATTTTTCTTGGAGTGGTGTTAGATTTTAGACTTCCTCAGGCACAGACTCCTACACATAATTACCAGTACAGCTTATTCCCGTGGCATTTTTTGCGGGATCTGTGGGGTTGTGTTCAGATGTGGGAGGAGATCTTAGGGTGTCGGTGGAGCTAGCTCATTTGCCAGTAGGTCGTTTTCCCACTTGAGTTATGTTGTTTGTGTGAGCAGGCCCGGTAGGAGCAGAATGTGTAATGGTAGTGGTGCTGAGCAAGGCTGGACCGGAATTAATTGGCTCAGGAAGTCATGCCCTGTAGAGGAAAGCCGTAGGGAGATACTGGCAACTCCTTTTCTGCTTTAAGCTGGGAGGATGGGCGTCATAATCTCACTGCTCTGTTTATTTCCCTAATGCTTTTGACATTTCTTGGTTGAAATCCTTGACATGTGTCGTGAATGACCTGTGTCACGGTTTTCTGAGTCCTGCTTCTGTGTATGTCTTCTCTTCTGCTTGCCTTGGATCTAATTGGCTTTTCCTTTTTTAGTTTCCTAAGATGTGTGTATATCCTTTAATGTGTGGGCCTCTGACATGTTTGTTCCTGTCCATTCCAGGCCGCTGTGATGTTTTGTGTCTGAACACTGCCCACCTTGTTTCCTCTTCTAGGCATTCTGTGAGCGTCACACTCCTCGCTTCTATCCTGCGGCCAGATGGACTGTAATCTGGCGGGTGGGGAGGAGACAGGTTATTAGAGAAAGATGAATTCTATTTCCTGTCTCTTCAGAGGCATGGAAAATCACTCTTGCATGGCTGCAAGCGTCACTTGGTGCTGGGACTGAAGGCTTTTAATCTGATCTCTTAACACCAGCTCTCTGTGTGACAGTCTTGCTGCCAGGATGGCAGCTGCGGCGTTAGAATTCATTGTGAAATATTTTTATTTAAAAAGTAAATGAAACTAAAAGTAAATAAAAATGGTTTTATTTCTAAAAGTATCTAGAAAAAAAAAGACTAGTCCTAAAGACTATAGTGTGTAAGCTACAGGACAGTGATTGGAGGCATTTTTTGGAGTTTCCCAGGAGTAGGAGGTAAATTCCCAGACATCTAAATAAATCTATTTTTAATTTAGCTCCCATATGCTGATTAATGTACCTACTTAATATCGCTTGTGTCTAGTGTACTGCATTTTCTAAAATTAAAAAAATGTATATATAGTACTGGATGACAACTATTGGATAAATTTAGTTTTACCTACAAGACTTTTGAGGGGGAAATAAGTTATATAATTATAGCTCAAGGATTTGGAGTATGTCTATGTATGTAACATCAGAGAAAAGTATTTTCTTATTAGGTTTCACTAAAACACTTTAAAAAATTATAGCCCATCTCTATTTCAGTGATGTGCTTACCACATTCACAGCTACTTCCAGAGTCCCAGAGATATTGCCAACTGTTTACATGAAGTGAATAATCATCTCTTACAACTCTTAAAAATTTCACAGGATCCTTAAATCAGGATTTCAAGAAACCTATGAGTAAGTCCTCATCTACCTGAAGCTGCTCTTTTCTCCCACTTTCTTTTGGCGTTAGGGGATGGGTAAGACTTCTTTATATCCTGTGGCCCTCAGATTTCAAAGGCAAATCTCAGAGTAGTAAATGGGAAGTTCTCTGTCTCACTTCAAGTCTCGTTTACTGAGGAGGAACTATAATCAGCTTCCTATTGGCAGTTCCATAAGCAGGAGATGGCCAGGGATGATGATGGTCACCTCTGAGTCCAGTGCTGGGCTCCCTGTTGCAAATTGCATGGCTTACTATAACCTAGTTAAGCTGGATGACCTTCAGCAAGTGATTGGCCTCTTTAAGCCTCAGTTTCCTCATCAGTAGGATGACGTTAATAATAGCATGTAGCACATATGATTGCTTTGAGGATTACCTGGGATTGTCCTGGTGCAGCTTGGCACGTAATAATAAGCAGCTATTGAGGCTGACTGGCAGTAGTAGCTGAGCAATAGCCGAGAAGCTGTGAGTTCCCTTCTAAGAGGATCTGGAGCCAGGCCTCCTCCCCTTTTACTCACTGCTCTTTGGAAGAACGAGTATTGCTTACCTTCCTCTGATGTCCTTACAGAGGAAAAAAGTATAAATTAACAGCCTGTGAACTGTGAACTAGCTGAAAATTCAGTGAGGCATATTAGGTAGGGCTCAAGGGTGATTCTCTTGTAGCTCCCAAAAATAGTTTTCCTATTTAGTAAACACCTGTCTCTTCCCCAACCAGCAAAGATCCAAAAGGGTGACAGCTCTTCAAGGTGTTCAGCCTATAGAGCTCACCTCAGGAGATGCAGTGATTTTGAATGGGCTCTATGTTCTACCCACAGAACTATCAAAAAAAACACAAAACCCAATTTCTCAACCCTGTTGGGAGACTGGCTGTTTTAAATACCTGGCGGCTTAGCTGGAGTTAATTTTGTTTTTCCAAGTAGTTTCTGAGGATGAACTCATATTTTTCATCAGTGATTTCAGGATATATAGCTTGAAGCCCCTTAGACCTTAGGATCCCTCAGCAAAATTGAAGAATGCCTGTAAGTCCATACTTATGGCCTTATCTCCAGTGACCCCTTGCCCCCTTTCCAGGGACATACGTTTAGGGAGAATCTAACGTAGATTGAAAACTGTGTGCCGCTTGTTACACCCTGGGAGCAGGGCACAGTGTTTCTGCTAATTTGGCATTTACACCAGCTCTGGCTTTTAACTGGCTTTATACTGGGAGAGTTCATCTCTGTGAGTTGTAACATTCCCATACATGATGAGAGGAACCCCTTTTGCAATGTGTATTATTAAAATGTAAAGCACTGGGGATAGTCAATGCTAGTAGTTGTTGTTTCAATATTTCTTGGGAAATGAATTTTATTCCAGCTTATTTTGGGTCCCAAGGCATTTGGAGAGGGAGGGACTTGGTTAAAACTGGGAGGAGTTGAAGGTAATGCCTTCAAAAGGGCTGGCTGGAGGTCTTCCTGTGAGGTGAGCTAGGCCTGCAGCTCCAGGGGCTGCTTCCAGCAGTGGGTGGTTAGCTCCACACAGACCACCTTCCAGAATGGAGGAAATACCATCTTTCAGAACAGAGGGAATATTTTTGGGAAACCAGTAAGTATTCTCTTATCCTATTAGATTAAGCATTAAGTAAATATTGGGCACTAGCTAAGGCTCTTACTTAGAAGACGTTTGTGCTTTTTAGACTTTCCCCCCCTTGAATTATAAAATGGAATAGTTTATTTCTGAGATGGTTATAGAGTATGTTTCATGGTGACCAATAGATGTTCTTAAGACATTTGAGAACTTCAAACCCCTAGTAGACTATAGGTCAGTAGATGGTAATGTATTATGTGCTAGTTGAAAGTCTTCTTTCCCCAGAGTAATGTTTGTATTTTTCAGAAACTTGTTGCTTCCCTAATAAGGAGCAGAGTTCATTGAAAGAATTAGGTTATGCGTGAAGCAGTGTACTAAGAGCCCAAGGTCAGGCAGACTTGGGACCAGATCCTGGCTTAGCCAGTTGCTTCTTTTATCTTGTTGAATGAAATACTTTTATTTTTTTTTTGGATTGAAGTTTTCTTATCTGAAAAATGGGACACCTGTACTTCAGGGTTGCTATATGAGGACTTCAGTTCAGTTGCTCAGTCATGTCCGACTCTTTGCAACCCCATGAACCTTAGCACACCAGGCCTCCCTGTCCATCACCAATTCCCAGAGTCCACCCAAAACCATGTCCATTAGTTGGTGATGCCATCCAATCATCTCATCCTCTGTCGTCTCCTTCTCCTCCTACTCTCAATCTTTCCCAGCATCAGAGTCTTTTCCAGTGAGTCAGCTCTTTGCATCAGGTGGCCAAAGTGTTGGAGTTTGAGCTTCAATATCAGTCCTTCCAATGAATACCCAGGACTGATTGCCTTTAGGATGGACTGGTTGGATCTCCTTGCAGTCCAAGGGACTCTCAAGAGTCTTCTCCAACACCACAGTTCAAAAGCATCAATTGTTCGGCACTCAGCTTTCTTTATAGTCCAACTCTCACATCCATACATGACCACAGGAAAAACCATAGCCTTGACTAGACGGACCTTTGTGGACTAGTGATCATGTAAAAGACCTAGCTGGGTATCAGGCTGCTGTTAAAGAGACTAAAGGAACAGTGATTTGGGCAAGTTTGTTTTCCTCTCAAATAACAGTTTGCATAGAAGCACCTGTAGCTAATTTGGTGACTCCACAATATTGTGAAGTCAACTTCCTTCTGTGTTGATGTTCATCAGGCCTAGCACCACCATGTCCTCCCCCAGCCAGCAGGAAGGATGAGACAGGACATGTGCTTTCTCTTTTTAAAGGACATGATGTGAGTGCTTCTCCCATTTGTGCTCACTTTGCAATGGCCAATGCCTAGTTATGTGCCTATAGCTAGTTGCAAGTGAGACTTGGAAGTGTAGTCCTAGCTGAGTATGCCCAGCTAAAACTTAAACTAACAGAAGAGAAAGGATTTCAGGAGACAGCCAGCAATTCTTTCTAGATACAGTGCTATGCATAAAATAGTGAACATTATTATTATTGCCAGTGTTGATTTGAAGGGAAGTCATATTGAACCAGTGGTATGTGTTTGTTACAAACTTTAGCTCTGACTATATAATTAGCACAACCCATATTTTAGCAATCACATAAAAGATAAAATAATGCATAGTTCTTGTTATAGAAATCTCCTCCAGGATCTAAAGTGTAGGGAAAAGAGTCACCCCTCAGGTATTGTTTATCATTCATACATCCACAGAAGGTGGAAAGGAACCCGACATGAACAGTGATGGGCCCTGTGGGCTGTCTAGATCTAGATGCATAGCCTGTGTTTATGCCCATACTTTATAAAAAACACAGAGACTTTTGAAGACACCTCTTAATTGAAGAATGGGATATAGGAGGTCACCCATAGGTCTGCCACATTTTATAGTAGCCTTGCTAGAAGGAAAATGCTGCTTGAAACTGGAAAAGTTGTTGTTAAGGAAATTGCTTCTGATAAGTTGAACATTTGTGAGCCCTTAAATTATATCTATCTCAGACATACCCTTTGTCTATCTCAGACATACTCTTATGCATACATCTTTTCCTTGAGTGGGAAAAAATGAAATCACAATTTTTTGACAGTTTCCTTCCCTCCAAATCATGGAAAATAAATTGGATAAGTCATTCTTGGTTTTGTGGAATTTTAAGACATCTCAGGAAAAGTAGCTCAGGTTGATTGTTTTGCAGCATCAAATTTGATCCATTTTAGTGTCTTGAACTTCAAGCCATTTTTATCCACAGCCTGAAGTAACCTGAAAGGTATGTTTGTACCTTACTGGACAGGGTGAAAGAACAGGAAGTGGATCCTTAGGACCAGTGGCTCCCTAATTCCCATTTATTAAACCATGGTCATCGTTAGATTTGGAGAAATGGCATTATTCATCTTTAACGTTGTTTTCAACACAACTTGTTTCTAGGGCCTTCTGTACCAAGGAGATAAATATTATCCTCCTCCTCTAGACCTCTGCAGTTCCTTTGCTAAGACTTTTTATTCCTTGAGTTCTTTAAGCAGAAAGCAGGCTTCTTGGAGGCTGTGGAGGAGCCCAGATTGGAGTGAGCAGCTCTTTTTGCCTTGCACCTGTGATTATTAACTTGGGGGAAAAAAAGGAATTCAAATCATTATTTTGAACACTTTAACAAAAAAACTCCCTGATCATTAGAATTTTTAGAAGTAAAAAATTTAAGCCTTTTTACTTCTATTTTTATATTTATCTAAAGAAAAGGGAACATTGCAACTCGAATGCTTTTGGGGGCAAATTTAATTTTAACTCAAAAGTTTTTATTTCCTTGTTAGCTTTTCTAACGAGTGGTAGTACCAAGTAGTTATGTTTTCTGTAGAATTCTATAGGTTCATTTGGGTGGTCTACCTTGCATTTAAATAGTAGAAAAATAATACACAATTATATAGTAATTACAGTTGTATAGTACTGATACCATAAGTTCCAGTAGGCTAAGATAGCCAGTCAAATCAAATGACACATGAATTTCTGTTTTGTATTTCTACTTTCCATAAATTTGGTCCTTTTAATTTGATGAAAAACAAAACCTTTCACTATGTTATGAGATTGTATGTGTAGTGCTATATTTGTTTTTTTTTTTTGGCACCTAGCTTAACATGACTGAATTACTCTGAACTGCATTTTGCATGTGTAGAATAATTGTAAAATAGAAGTTGAAAAATGTGATCAGTCACTTTCATATTGTGCCTTAGGGAGGAAATGAACAAAATGCAGTGGTTACATGCACTGGTGACAGTGTTCTCGCCTCATAATGGCACCAGGTTAACTTGTCTTATTCCTTGTTAACTTTGTAAGGAATCAATGGCTTGTGGATAACATGGTTTGATGTAGGAGAGCTTGGCTGAAATCACCAGAGATCCCCTGATAAGTGTGCAGTGACACCTGTAAGGCCATCTTCCGAAATCATTCATTAAGTGCCAGCAGCCTTCACCGGACATGTCTGCTTTGCATTCAGTGCCATTTTATCAGTGTTGGTAATGTGTTTTGACAGTGCTGTTAGGACATTCTAAGGAATGTCCTAAAATGACTAATACACCTGGGTTGGGGCTTTAGAGGATTTGGACCAGTTTTCTACTTTTTACATTGGGCAACCTTTCATTTAAAACATTATTTCTTACAACACTGAGTGAGGCATCAGAGAGCATAATCCTGTCCCATGTTCCATGGTTGACTAATTGGCTTGTTCTGCATGGTCGTGTATTTTGATTGACAGTTGGATACTTGGTGAGATCCTTATGGTAGCATCATAACCTGCTTCCCTTAGGAAATGAAAGATGGTTCTCAAGAGGGAGAATTTTTTTTCTGTAGGCTTTTTTGCCTTGCATCTGTGAATATAAACAAGAAAAAAATAATTCAAATCATTATTTTGAACACACATAATCAAATGTGGGCCTCCTTCCA
The DNA here is from genome assembly GCA_006410875.1 of Neotragus pygmaeus. NCBI lineage: Eukaryota > Metazoa > Chordata > Mammalia > Artiodactyla > Bovidae > Neotragus > Neotragus pygmaeus. The sequence continues at coordinate 1,718,686 of SJYV01042641.1, forward strand.
AAGGCAGCAATGCCAACTCTTATCAATATGTGTCCAAGAAAATCTCTGCATATTTGAGAACCTGACTCATTTCTTTGACTTTTTGTTAGATAGCAGGTGGATTATTACTGGACCTAAGCTTTAAGGTCATGTTGGCTTAAAGCTCAACATTCAGAAAACGAAGGTTATGGAATCTGGTCCCATCACTTCATGGGAAATAGATGGGGAAACAGTGGAAACAATGTCAGACTTTATTTTTTTGGGTTCCAAAATCACTGCAGATGGTGAATGCAGCCATGAAATTAGAAGACACTTACTCCTTGGAAGAAAAGTTATGACCAACCTAGATAGCATATTCAAAAGCAGAGACGTTACTTTGCCGACTAAGGTCCATCTAGTCAAGGCTATGGTTTTTCCTGTGGTCATGTATGGATGTGAGAGTTGGACTGTGAAGAAGGCTGAGCACCGAAGAATTGATGCTTTTGAAGTGTGGTGTTGGAGAAGACTCTTGAAAGTCCCTTGGACTGCAAGGAGATCCAACCAGTCCATCCTACAGATCAGTCCTGGGTGTTCATTGGAAGGACTGATGCTGAAGCTGAAACTCCAATACTTTGGCCACCTCATGCGAAGAATTGACTCATTGGAAAAGACTCTGATGCTTGGAGGGATTGGGGGCAGGAGGAGAAGGGGGTGATAGAGGATAAGATGGCTGGATGGCATCACTGACTCTATGGACTTGAGTCTGAGTGAACTCCGGGAGTTGGTGATGGACAGGGAGGCCTGGCTTGCTGCAGTTCATGGGGTTGCAAAGAGTCGGACACGACTGAGCGACTGAACTGAACTGAAAGCTTTAAGGTACCTTACATTAGAGCTGCATTGTCTAGTATAGTAGCCATAGCCATAAGTGGCTATCTAGATTTAAATTTAGGTTAAATATGAGAGGCTTTGTGGCTCAAATAGTAAGGAATCTGTCTACAGTGTGAGAGACCCAGGTTTGATCCCTGGGTCGGGAAGTTCCCCTGGAGAAGAGAATGGCAGTCCATCTCAGTATTCTTGCCTGGAGAATCCCTTTGACAGGAAGCTTGGAGGGCTACAGTCCATGGGATTGCAGAGAGTGCACATGACTTGAGTGACTAATGCTTTCACTTTGGCTTTTCAAAGTTAAATATTGTTAAAAACTCAGTTTCTCAGTCACAGTAGTCACGTTTTGGGTGCTCTGTATCCACCCATATGTGGCTAGGCGCTACAGCGCAGGTTAGAACATTTCCAACATTGCAGAGTTTTGTGTTGGAAGGCTCTGGACCTGTAGAGGTTATTGGACATATCAGTAAAGAATGCCTTGCCTGCATGTGAGTGAGAATGAAGAAAACAAGGCCGCGTGGTCAGTACGAGAAAGACATAGGCGACAGTTTCCAGAGTGTCCTGAGAGCCAAAGTTCCACAGCCAAAATTGTTTGGAAAGGCCTGCATATGTATTTGCCCTCTTTTGAGATTTGAAACTGAGCAAATGAGCAGTTTGCCTGGTGTTAGTTGAGTTAAATCTTGTGAGTTTTAAAATTTTGTTTTGTGTAATTAATACCTAATTTCTTAGTGGACTAACATTTCTTGGAATAATATTTAGGAAAGACTGACTAGAAGGATTTTGGTTAAATTTAAAGCTTATTTGTACTAGTAAACTGCTGAAAAAGGCTCAGTGGGTTTTACTCTGACTTAATAGACATGGAGTGACACTTTTACTGGGGTTTAATCTGCTCAGGATCCACTTGTATCTGGAGGGGCATGTTGGGCACAACCAGAGGAGTATCTAGAAGGATGGGTCTCTGAGAGACAGTGACCTTGAGATGTTTAACCTAGAATGGAGAAAATTGAAAACATGCATCATGCCATTTTCAAATCTTTGAGGTGCACTACTGTGGAGGTGAAAATGAAGTCACTCAGTCGTGTCTGACTCTTTGCGATCCCATGGACTATAGTCTACCAGGCTTCTCTGTCCATGGGATTTTCCAGGCAAGAGTACTGGAGTGGGTTGCCACTTCCTTCTCCAGGGGATCTTCCTGACCTAGGGATTGAATCCAGGTCTCCTGCATTGCAGGCAGACGCTTTACCCTCTGAACCACCAGGGAAGCCCACCGTGGAAGAGAAGTTAGAGGCAAATTGGGTGGGAAGAAGTTACAGGGAGGTCGATTTCTACTCAATAATAGAGCCCATTGCCTTAAAGTGGATAAAACTTGTGTATGAGGTTGTGAGTTCAGGCCCCAGTTTCTTTTCCCTTAGAATATTGCATTAGCTCTCTCCCTCTAATCTGGTTCACCCCTCTGCCATCCGGCTTCTTCACTATTACCAGATCCATGTGACTGAAATGCAGAACTGATAGCACGCAGCGGCTTAAAAATTTTAAATAAGAAGCATCTTCCCAGGGTAAAGTCCAGCTTCTTTGCCTGTCATGCAAAGCTCTTCACTGTTTGGCTCCTACTGCCTCGCAGAGTTCACTCCCCACTAGTATGTGGTTCCGTGGAGTATGCCTGTGTCATACTCAGATGACTTCACATGCCTACCTTTGTTGTCCCTTTTGTGAATACCTCTTCTAGTTGAAAAAGTTTTCCATGTGTGTCTTTGCTATGCCCAGGAAGGGCCTCAGAATCCTACCTTGCCTTATTTTTCCAACTTTGTCCCCTCCTCCACTGTCCTTCTGCAGCCACACATTCTTTCTGTTCCTTGATAGACATGTTTCTTTATACTTCGGGACCTTATCCAAGCTGTTCCCTCTGCCTCTGCTTCATTTCTCCGTCCCTTTTACTCACAGAACTCCTGCTTGTTCTCCTAGTCTCAGTTCTTAGGTCTACTTCGTTAAAGAATCTTCCTACAGCTCTAAGGTTTGATTAGCTGTTTTTCTGTTGAGCAATTGTGTAGCATCCTGTCATCATCTTTGTGGAAACTATCCTGCAATACCTCTTGACTATTCAATGTCTTATTCATTAATCTCCGTTCCTACCACGGTGCCTGACACACAGTAGGTGCTTAATAAATAATTGAATGAATGAATAAGAAAACAAAGTCTTTCCTTGTTACCTTAGGAACTGTGCTAACCATTCCTGCTAGTAATCTTCCCTTGTAGTTAAAGTCCTTGTATTATAAGATGCTCTGTGTGAATTGTGTGTGTCGGGAGGAGGGACATGACGTGTGTGTGTGTCAGTCATGCCCAACTCTTAGCGACTCTGTGGACTCTAGCCCTCCAGGCTTCTCTCCATGGGATTTTCTAGATCCGAATACTGGAGTGGGTTGCCATTTCCTACTCCAGGGGATCTTCCTGACCCAGGGCTTGGACCTGCGTCTCCTGTATCTCTTGCATTGGCAGGCAGATTCTTTCCCACTGTGCCACCTGTGGAAGATATATGTGTGTGAGGAGGGAGTGGCATTATCTCTTGCTCACTTTTGCATCTTCGCATATCTGGAGAAGAAACCTAGTTCCTTGTGCATATCTGTCCTTACTACCCCTATCAAAAAGAGAGATATTAAAAAACATTATTAAGTTGTGATGTAGTTTTTTAAAGTTTTTTTTAGATTTTTGAAATTTTTATTGCTATGCCTCAAAGTATTGCCATGGCAGGTATTGTCTTAATAGTGCCCTCTGAGAAACATATGTTCACCATATAAGGAATATATATTCTAGTGGTTTGTAAATGCCTGATTTTCAGTAGGCTTTATTGGACTGATCATAAGCTTATATTGTTTTAGTCTCTTTCTTATAGGAAAAAATGTTTTCAGTACTTTAACTGATTAAGTGCAAAAGGTAATTTTATGATCACAAAAGTTAGAGTTTCATTTTACTTGTCCTTTTTTTGTGTGTGTGTGAGAAGGCAATGGCACCCCACTCCAGTACTCTTGCCTGGAAAATTCCATGAATGGAGGAGCCTGGTGGGCTGCAAGTCCATGGGGTTGCTAAGAGTCAAACACGACTTCACTTTCACTTTTCATTTTCATGCATTGGAGAAGGAAATGGCAGCCCACTCCAGTATTCTTGCCTGGAGAATCCCAGGGATGGGGGAGCCTGGCAGGCTGCCGTCTATGGGGTCGCACAGAATTGGACATGACTGAAGCGACTTAGCAGCAGTAGCAGTCCTTTTTTTACAACCATGCATGTATTCCCTAAATCTCAGGATTTTATTGAGATGTAATTTACACATCATAAAATCATTTTAGGTGTGCAATTCAGTAATTTCTAGTAAATTTCCAGAGTTGTGTAGCTGTGTAGTTGTGAGGTATTTTTGTTTGTTTGTGGTTTTTTTGGATTTTTTTAGGAAATGGTAAATCACAGTATTTTAAAGAATAAATATCTGAGTCCCAGCCCCCTCCTTGTTTTTCCTCTTCCAAATCCCAGCTGGAGGCTCCTCTCTCAGAGACCCAGATCTTATTAATATGTTCCTAGTGGCTCCTTGCTTGGTGATACTGATAGAAAGCTGAGACTGGGAGTTTGCTTCTGAGTGAGCAGCTTGAGCAGTGAGACTGATCACAGGACTCTTGCTCCTCCAGATTTACTGGGGCTAGAGTGGCTGTCACCACTTGCGGTGAGGCCACAGAGGAGATCGGCAGGAAGTGGGAGAGGAAATGAGATGTGGGTGGAGTGGGAGGAGAGGAGCAGATGGGGAAGGGGAAGAGAAGAGAAGAGAGGGCAGACATAGTGGGAAGGCCATCACGGTTCTAAGAAGATGTGAAAACTTGCTGTATCTTCTGAACCAGAGAGCTTATATGTTAAAATTTGAAAATGGAAAAACAGTGCCTCTTTGGGTGCACTTTTGAGAGTATTTTGGGTTTTCTTCCTCCAGTGTTCATTCTTCTATGATCGTTTGCCCTTCCTGCTGCTTCTTCAGGGTGTGATACAGTGTTAATGTGTGGCTGAGTAAGCAACGTCAGAGTCTTTCTGGTGCTTTCAGAACTCACACGGGAGGGTGCATTCTTTGTCTTTGGGAGCCCCTGTTGAAAAAGTCCTTAAGTGCTATGATTCACAGTTGTAAGCAGAAATAGGGAAGTAAAATCCTGAACTACAGTAAAGTTCAGTTGTGGTATTAGCCCATGGCCATTGCCATGATAGAAAAGGAAGGAGCTGAATCATGACTTCCATTGTCATTTTAGCTTTTTAGCAAGAGTTTCTATAAAAGCATCTGATGTCAGTGTTACGGTTCACTGGTGTGTTTCTGGTTTTCTCAGTAAATGTACCTGATTTTAATACCAAGTCAGAAAGATATCCCCACTGCCTAAGGCATCTTTGCTCATCTTGGCAGTTGGAATCCAGTTTATGAAGCAAGAGTTGAGCAATCTTCATGGTAGAAAGGCCCTAACAAGATGTATTTTCTGCATCTCTCTCTCATGGAACTGTTCTTTGAATACTTAATGTGAAGGAGATGATATTTCAGTTATATGGAAGTGTTTAAGTAATGTACAGAAATGGCACAGGGTAAGAGCTTTTAAAAACTTTTTGAGTTTAATGAATGGGTTCATGAATGGAATGAGATATATGTGTTGGATAAGTAAGTGTACATGTCTTCCTTTGGCTTTCAGTTTCTTTGAAGTTTTGAGCAGCCATTGTTCAGTGTTGGAAAGTAAAAGGTAGAAAATGCCATAAAAATTTTTGCCCATAAATTCACTTTGAGTATTAGCTAATTCCCAGGATTTTCTGCAGGGTTTTTGTTTGTTTGTTTTTTCTACTTTCCAAGTGCTGCTAGTTTTCACTATGCTGACAACCAGATTTATCCTAAATCTAAATATGAGCTCTGTGCTTGGCACATGGAAGCTGTTCAGTAAACATATATGATATGGTTAGGTAGTCTTCAGAGGAGAATAACTATGATTGGCCATTTTTATCACTTATGCCTCTCTGTTCCCTCTAGTGCTTTCATGAATCTTTAGGATTTTTACTTTCAGAGAAAGAGGAAAGTGAATTATTTCACTTTGGCAAATATTTTATTTTAAAGATGGATGGAAATATCTATCAAGATTTGGGGGATTGCTTCTGAAGCTCTTTTTTGGAAATAAACTCTTGCATCTAAAAGAATCAAGGTATAATGCACTGATCTATTATTTGACAATTTTCTTTGCTTTATTCATGGGCATAAAAATAAAGATTAGGAAATCAAGAGTGAAGGCACCACATGTAGATAAACCAAAGCAGTTTCCTTTCACACATCACCACCCCCACTACCACCCTACTCAGCTGGGAGATGGAAATAGTGGTCACCAAGTTTATCCCAGTAACTGTGTATTTGGGGACTTTGGAATGTAACATTAGGTAGGTTACATAGAACTGATGGCCTTGCTCTTTCTGTGCATTAAGTAGTATGATAGCTGAGCTTCATATGCACTCAGATCAGTAGAGAAATTAGTACATTTCTCAACTGGAATCAACCAAAAGAAGACTCTCCCCAGCCACACAGAGGAATACCTGTTTCATAGCAGTCTCTGGCTCTTCATTTACTAAACCGAGTTGAAAAAAGTACAGGAAAGACCTATTTTAGACTGAATTGAGTATGTACTAGAGTGTTCAAGTGTATTTAGTTGGGAATAATATTTACATTTTGGGGTACTTGTATAAGTACTCGTGTATGTCCAGGTATGAGTGCCTCCAGGCAGAGACTTCTACGCCATTTAACTATTCTTATATGAGAAAAACGACTAAAATCAGATATTGCACTTTCTCTTTGGAGTTGAATCGTGGTCAGAGGGATTTTCCTATACTCTCCATCCTACATTTTCAAAAGAAAAGTAACTTTAGGATTTTAGTTTTCCTATTGCATTTAAAAGAAATACCTGAAGTCCTTAAACTTTACTGCTGGCAAGAGTTCTACATTTTAACTATCTTTAAAATATGCAGCCCTTCCTGACAGAAGTAAAAATATGAGCACTTTTTCACGTTTATAGAAGAAACAAACATTGAAATCTGTGTGTCTTTCTAGTGTCTTCTCTAGCAAATACCAGGTGGAAACTTAAAAATAAGTGCTTATAGGAAATATTTTCAAAACATAGTTTTTGTTGGTGGCAGAGAGTAAGGGGATACAGAGAAAGCAGGTGGGATGGGTTGTTTTATTTTGTTAGTATATTGGAAGGTGTTGGGTCACAGTATACTACTGACTCAAAGGTACGATTTAATTGCTTCTATCAGTTGTAAGCGAGCATCCTTCATGGGGGCGCAGGGATAATCCCTGCGATTGGATGTCCAGTTACTCCTCAGCTCTGTAGAAACAGAGGTACCCTAGACAGTTAGTCTTCCACCACTCGGGGCTTTTATTTGAATATGGAGAACCCCTGAATCCTGTTTTGCATGTCATTAAAGTTAGAGGACATGTTAGGAAAAGCTGTTCTTGACTGACCAGAAAACAAATAATTGTATTCTGTTTCTGATCTTCATTTATAGCACCAGCAACAAGTGGTGCAGGCTGTGGAACGGGCCAAGCAGGTGACCATGGCAGAACTGAACGCCATCATTGGGGTACGTGGCCTTTCCATTTTAGCTCTGATCATCTTAGTGTTTGCACTGGCTCTCTCTCGCTCTCTCTTTAAATTTTGTTCCGTCGAAGAGGCAAAAGGCAGTAGAGGATCACACAGTGAAATGGAGCACTTTGCCTTCAATCTCACAAAGTTTGATGGCTACCTCAGAAACTCTGGATACATTCTCACCAATTCCAGTTGACATGTTCCTGAAAATTCTTCCCCTAGGGAGACTGGGTAGTTCTTTTTCATAGTATTTCTTTCCTTCTCAATCAGCCTCTGTCGCTAGCCTATTGCCAGTCAAAAGACACAGATTGCCCTAATGTTAAAATGACCTGATTTCTTTTATCTTTCCTCAAATATAGATTGTCTTAATATCATGTGTAGTGAAATAAAATACACATTTTCACATCTCTCTGCTACTCTTCCTCCCCTTTGATGATTGGTTCTTAGACTAGTGTCCTTTTGTAGTAAAAATGATAGATGAACTATATAGCTTTTTGCAAAATCAGCGGCCCAGTTGGAAAATCCCTCATAGTACCAGTAACATTGCTTAGAAATCCTGCTGGAATTCATGGGTTTGAGCAGTTATTCCAGTTCCACTTATATTTTTGTTCTCCTCAGTTAAGGTAACCAGTAATAAAAAAGGTGCTAAAACTTAGAAAAGCAAGAAACCCTAGCTTAAAAAAAGCACAATATTCACATCTCTGTTTATGCAGCTGTTCTGTAGGTTATTTTAATGATGACATGTCAACTGTATTTTCCTCTTTCTGCCTCCGCCCCACCCTGCCCCAATACTTTCTTTTGTGTATAGATTATACACAGAAGTCTTTTCTCTTTTTTTGCCCTCAGTGTATCAAACACACTTTGAAATGCTAATTATTCCATTTACTTTCATTAAAATTCAAATTGCTGAGTGAAGATGCGGATAAGGGTCGCCTGATAATCAATCTGAAGTGAAGATATTGCTTCAATTATGCCTCTGTCTTTTAACAAGGAAATCAGAACTCTGGGATGGCTGCCGATGGTGGTGGAGCTATAGTCTGATTGCAACTTGTTTTTTAATGGGCTATTTTGAGCTCTATTTTGTGTCCCTCTGACCACAAGAAAGTACTGGTAATAGATTAGAAGGCATAGTAAATGGAGAAGAGTAACCTTTATTTCCTAGGAAGTGCCCCTTGGAAAGAAGAGGATGAATCACAACAAGCCATGTAGAGACTCGTTTCTTGTACATTTTCTGTGTTCCGGGGCGAGGGGAGAGATGAGAGATGAATACATTTCACAATTAGTTTTTATTTCCAGAAATTCCAGATAACGGCAGTGTAATAATTTTTTTTTTTTAACACTGAGAAAGCTTGAATTTTCACGTTAGCGTATATGTACATACCAGCTGTGTTTGCTTGAAGCACTTGTTGTGTTCCTGTTGGGATATAGTTCCGTTACCAAATCTCTCAAGGTCACTCGGCATAGAACCTGTTTTTCCTACCTGCTATCCTATCTCCTGTCGAAGGAGAGAATGTGTGGGTGAGGACCCATAGGAGAGCCTCCTGGGTCATTTCTGGTGTGTTTATTTTTATATGAACTTCTGAAATACCAGTAGCTAGCCTACCTCATGTCTGGTGGGCAGCCTTTTTTGGAATGTCTTTTTGTTTCTTTTTGAGTGTTATTAGTTACTGTCTGTACAGTGGCGAGATAAATCTAAATCAAAACTGCATTGTTTTGTGTCGGATGTTGCTTAAAGATATGAGGGGAGATATAAAAGCAGAACAAGTCCCCTTTCTTTCGTCACATCAAGTATATTTTTAACACTGTTTTATATCTATTTCAGTTTTACATAGTTTGTTTTGAATGGGATGGCAAATTGCCTTTTCTCATGCAGATGATGATTTATTAGACTGTAGCTGAGTAACTGACATATTGTGCATATATGGGTTTAATTATTAAAGCTAATTTCATTTGGTGACCTAAAAACTTATTTGAAGAACTAACTCAGTGGAGCTTCACACTGTCAAAGCAGTGTGTGCTGTAGTTTGTGGATCTGGTGGCAATTCCAAATTATTTGATCTGAGCTGAAAATAGAATCAAAATCATGTAATCTGACTATTCTGAAAAACAGATTGCAGAAATAGAAAAGCAAAACCAGCAGTTTTGGGAGATCACAAACCAAGTGCAAAGGGAAGAGCCCCATCACAACCAATTCACCTGATGCTGTTCTTTTTCTTTGTTTCAGCCCTTCTTAGTGCCTTGTGTCCAGTACCTTTCAGAATTACAACATTGTGTACCTTTAAATGCACCTGCTGTTCTGTGCCCCGTTAGGCATGGCTGTGTTGTGAGGTGGTGATATTTTGATCTGCTGTCAAAAGTGATGAGGGGTCACTTTTAGATTTTTGTGACTTAATTTTTAGGTAGTCAACAGTGATTTTCTGCACCAAGGGAAATTTCTTTCCTGAGAGGCAAAGACCGATCTAAGCCCCTGCAGACCTTCATTTATTTGCCACTGCATACGTATCTGTTTTATATGTAGGCACACCATCCAGACAAGCTCAAATGTTCCCCAATTTAATGAAATCTGATGAAGCACCTTTTTAACTCTGCAATATTATTCTACCTTCGTTGGTAAATGAGCCAAACCAGTGATCCATGCAGTTTAAATGCAAAAAGCTGAAGTGAGCCTGAAACCTGGAGAGGCGGCTTGTTCTCTTGACAATAAGCTAGTTGTGTTTAATGGAATGAAACACAGTTATAATGATTTCTTTCACAGGTCATGTTCAGTTTAAAACTGTTGATAGATTGAAATAAGTTAAATATCATTTGTCTTTTATTTATAAGAAAAAAAAAAAAAAACAAGGGAAAGGCCTGTGTTGCTTTCTATAGTTAATATTTCCTGTTTTGCTTTGAACTGTTCGTTTTTCACATTTCCTCGAAGCTTTCCCATAGTTCCTCCAGACGGGCTGTGGGAATGCTCAGCTTCTAGTTAGATCATGTCATGTGTCCTGCTAGCCACTGTGTTTTTAAATTAAAATCTCTGTAAGATCACACTGTCCGAACAACACACAAACTGTAGTTTTAAATCAGTAATATGATCTAATTAGAAATGATGTTTTCATTTTCTGTATTATTAAATTGAGTCATCTGACTATCTTAAAATATTTTTTAAATCCATTACACTATATAATCAGCACATGCTGTGTGAATAATAAAGGAGGCTAAGTTGGAACCTCATAAAAATTTCACCAAAGAAACTTACCATTAAGAAAGAAAAAGTTTTGTCAGTATGGACATTGAAAAAGAAAATGTTTGGCCTGTAAAAATAGGAAATGGGGTTCCTCTGGATTCATTCCTCCACTTTTTTAACCTTTTTAGGAAAGAAATTATATAAATACGCATTTTTTAAAAAAAGCACACCCCCTTAAAAAATCCTTAAGAACAGGTATGCCATGGTGTTGTAGGAAAATGCAGTTTAGCAGAAGAAATGCTGAACCTCAATTTTTAGCAGTGACATTTTAATGATAGGAAGTCTGCAAAATTATTTGCCATCAATTGTGAAGGCAATAACAAGCCTTGGTGGTTTTTCACACTCTCTGTGTTAAGTGCTTTCAGAATGACAGCGTAAACTGTGTTAGAGAACTCCAAGGAAGTAAAACTGATTAAAATGTTCATGCTTGAATGGTGCTGATGGAATAGTTCATTTGGACTTTCTCTACCTCCTGCAGCTCAAGCTGAAATATTAAAATTCAGTGGATTTAAATCTCTCTCCTCTCAGCTCAGGAAAAAAACATTACATTTTAATAGGTTTTAAACCCATAATTCATTGGTTTGGAGCAGCACTATTAAATCTATTTAAATATTACTTGTATTACTAAGGAAATGATTTAAGTGACTCTGCCTTTACCATCCTATGTATTTGAGTTAGTTAAAAAAAATAAAGACAATACACTTGGGGTTTTTTTTCTCTTCATCTTAGCATTTTGTTTTATTGTCCTTGTCATATGATTGGCTCTTAAATTATACACACACTCACACTCCTATATGCATTTCAGATTGACATTATAGCACGACGTCTTGCAGTATAACAATTTTAAAATGGTATGTCTGTCTTTTTCCATTATAGATTTAAAAACAGCCATTTTAAGTTTCAGAGACATTTAGATCCACCATTATGATAGTTTTCCTTGTTGTCTTTATAAACTAATTAGCCATTAGGCAAAAAACACCCTGATAGGAATATGTGTATATATTAAAAATATGTGTATGTGTGTTTTCCCCTCCTTTACATCACAGCCTCCAATAGCACAAAATTTGAGATAGAAATACACCTACTCTTTTTTCACAAAAGCAAAATTCGAAGTATCTGAGAGCTGTACTTTTTCTCTTCTGTGTTTGCTAAGAAAGGGCTTTCCAGGGGTATTGTTAATCTTGAAGTGGTTAACCCTTTTGGCACAGATATCTCCGCAATGCGGAAGTGTTGTTATCCTTCCTGGGCCCACCTTACCCTCATACCCTCCTTAGCTACCTTTCTCTCTAGTCATTGCCATCACAGGTTTTTTCTGTGGCTTGGCAACACCTCTCAGCTGACTGGTCACCAGTCTCACCAGTCTCACCAGCTGACCAGTCTCACCAGTCCTTACTGTGGGGAATCCACTTTTCACTTCTGCGTGTGAGCGTGAGGGAGTTTCTCTCCACTATGGGATCATCCCAGACTCAGTTAGTGGAGTGCTTCCCTCTCCATTTGTTGGGTGATTTTGAGGTGCATTTTGCATGTATTCCTTCACTGAGGGTTCCAGCTGGATGGAGCTCAGTTGCCTGAAGTAGTGATTGACTAGCTTGTTTTGAGTTTCCCTCCTTCCCTGATCGCTTTCCCCAGAGCCACTCCTGTTCTGGAATCTCTTCTCCAGATGCAGCCATGCCTTGTCCTGGAGGATCTAAGAAGCTCAGTATTTGACCTCATAGGCCTCAACCTCTTTAAGGGGCTTTCTGGTATAGGCAGGCAATTGAACTCAGTTGCCACAGTCATAGTTTGTTTTCTGATTGTGAGTTCTATGCATGAAACATTTTTTTTTTTAACATCTCGGCTTTTACCTTATTTTTTAAATGACTACTTTTCAATGAACTGACAGTAACTGAAAGCTACTTTTCAATGAGCTTCCCTTTTTTGGTATTCTCCTATCTGATTACTGTTGGGTATTTTCTAAATGTATATAATATGGAATAAACTTAAAAACAAGCTATAAAATAGATTTGTGTTTTATCAGAGATTGTTATTCTTGTTATTCTAGCTTTGCCATTACTTGACAGTGTGCCTGGAGTGTAAAGTCTTTACAAAAGTGCTGGCCATTGGCTACCTGATGTACACAGATTGATGGGATTAAGTTTGGGGTAGGGGGTTGGTCTTCTGCAGTTATAGGGCTTTGCTTACCTGCTCTCACAAAGCATGATATACATATGATTGTATCTGAGTCAAAGAAAGCAGTTTTAACATCATTCTACACATTTCTCTTATCATATATTGGTATGTCTGCCCTCACTTTTTTTTTTCAAACTTGTTCATTTATTGTGGATCAGGGGATTGTGTTACTCAGTGATGTAGCTATAATCTAATCTTTGTGCTGTAATTTGATGAGGCTCTAAGAGGCAGTAATTTCCTTTCATAACAAAGACTCTCATATATTTAAGTAATTTTTAAACTCTCTACTTCAGAACTCTCTAAAAAACCTAGATAAGGAACAGAATTTCTGATTTGTGTTTATGATATGCACTCTGTTGATTTCTGTTACAAAGCTTCTCTAGAAGAAATTTCTAGTTAGTCAGTTTTGTTTTTATTTGTTGTTAACCTGACATGCTACTGTTCTGCTCTTGTTGCAAGAGAAGCCCTTCACTCCCTCCTTTCCCCTAATAAATGCATTTCCATAGCTCCAGGTAGAATTAGGCAAACAGTGTTAGAGTAGCTGCAGAATGTGTCTGGGTGGTTACATGTGACTTAGCTTAAAGCACGAGGGCTTTGGCTTCCACTAGAAGAAAGTGGAATTACCCATCTGCCTTTCATTCACACCAGTGCATAGCGGGTTGGGATCCAGAGGACTAGGTGGAACTGTTATACAGAAAAGATTTCACTCAAGGCAGCTTGCAAGCTTGCACATTGTTATTCCTTTTTTTATTGGTTGAGAAAGGAAAGTGTTAGTTGCTTGGTTATGTCCAGCTGTTTGCTACCCCAGGGACTATAGCCTGGTGGGCTCCTCTGTCCATGGAATTCTCCAGGCAAGAAAACTGGAGTGGGTAGCCATTCCCTTCTCCAGGGGATCTTCCCAACCCAGGGACTGAACCAGGGTCTCCTTCACTGCACAACAGTATTTACCTTCTGAACCAATAGTGAAGCCTCTTTTCACCCTGGGTCCGCTCCTCCCCCTACCAAGTTCTGCTTCCGCTTTTCTAGTTCTTTTACTGACTTCTTCCCAGTTTCTACAAGCAGCATCACCAACTAACTCCCATGTAGCCAGACCTATTCCCTCGTAGACCCAGCTTGCCTTGTGTTTTCAAAGCTGGGAGAGAGAAGGCAGGCTCCCCACCAAACATGCAATTAGAGGATAGATGCCTTAGACTAAGTTTTAAGGACTGTTGGTGTGTGTCCTCCTCAAAGCTCTCTAGGATATCAATCTACTTAAAAATAATTTGTGATCTTATCTCCTAAGGACTTTTGTGAAAAGATGGAAACCTTTTATAGACTAGTAAGAATAATATAATCATTACATCAAGTTGTTCATTTGTTACAGCCTATCAAAGAGGCACATTTCATTTTTACTTTGAGTATTTTTAAATGTTTTCTGAAACGTGTTCTGAAAAGATCCTCGATTACATTTAAATCATCTTACTAAGATTTTGGTATTTGTAAACTTTTTGGTTTCACATTTTACCACATGTGAATCAATTTTTATTAGCACATTTTAATTTCGATAAAATGTTAATGTCCAAGGACAGCAAACTAGAGAAACAAGTAATAGAAAAAAACATGGTAAAAATTAGGCTGCATTTATTTATAAATTTGTATTGTTTTTAATATTTGAAATAGGGAGCATTTACCTACTCATTATTAATATTACATATATTTTTAAATATTAAGGTACAAAGTACATAAAGTAGAATTTATCCTTTAAAGCTTATAGTTTTATGCATTTTGACAATCCAATACAATCATGTGACGACCACCGCTATCAAGATACAGGATATTTTCCTGTCTTGCTCTGCCATCCCAAATCCCCTTGTTCTTTGTGGTCAGTCCTTTTCCCTACCCTAGTTCTGGCAACTGCCCATGATGGTTCTTTTTCTCCCAAAATGGTCCTTTTTGATACTGTCATATGAATGAAATTATGCACTATGTAGCCTTTTGAGTTTTCATTTTCACTTAGCAAAATGCATTCGAGATTTGAATATGTGGTTTCCTATATTGGCAGTTAGTTTGTTTGTATAGCTGAGTAATATTCCATTGTATGAATATACCAGTTTGTTTTAGCCACTCATCCCTTGACAGGGACAGTTGGCTTATCTCCAGGGTTTGGTGATTGTGAATGAAGTGCTAGTAAATTAACATACAGAGTTTTGTAAATTTTGTTGTTTTCCCCAGAAGTCGTCATGGTTAGTATATGTTTAAAGTAACTGACATGGTCTTGTTCTTGTAACTGACACAGTTTCCCAAAATGACCATTCTGTTTTTCTGTCTCTCTAATATGTATGAAAGAACCTTTGCTCCACATTCTCTAGCACTTGGAATAGAAGCTTTGGGGCATTTTTAGACATTTTCCAATAGGTATATAGTAGTACTCGTGTTTTTGTGCACTTCCCTAATAGCTAAAGATGTTGAGTGTCTTGTGGTGCTTATTTACCATCTCTATATCTTCTTTGATAAGGGTCTGTTCAAATCTTTGCCTGTTTTTCTTCAGTCCGTTTTTTTTTAATCATTAATGAGATTTTAAAAAATTATTCAAGATAAGTACTTTATCTATTTTTCAAATATTTTCTCCCAATCTGTAGTCATCCTTTAATTTTTTTTATTAGTGTCTGTTGGAGAGCAGGAGTTTTTAATATTGTCTAATTTATGACTTTTTAAAAAATGAATCTTAACTTTTGATGTTTCTCAGTAACTTTTGCCTCACCCAAGGCCACCATATTTTTCTCTTATGTTTTCTTGTAAAAGTTTTACTTTTAGAACCATGATCCAGTTTTAGTTAAATTTTGTTTATGGTGTAATAAGATATGGGGATTTGGGTTGAGTGTCTTTTCTTTTTCTTTTCCCTAGATGAATATTTAATTCAAATGTTCCCACACCATTTGTCGAAAGTCTATTGATTATATCATATGGGTCCATTTTCTGGACTCTTATTTTGTTCTATTACACTGTATGTCTTTTTTGGGGTTTCTTTTGCCAGTGATGACACACTGTCTTGACTTCTTTAGATTTGATTATTGATAATTCCCTAGTTCACTTTGTGTTTTTTTTGTGTATTCTTTTTTCTTGACTGCCTTCTTCTTGGTACCCTTCAGAATTCTAGTCCTTAACTGTCAGTATCCAAGAGACTGGCTGATGGATGAATGGGAAGAATCAAGCTCAATAGCACAACTTTATCTCATTTAAAAAATGGTGTCTGTTCTGCCTCTAGACTTTTCTCTCTAAGATGCCTGCTTCTGCCATCTCCCCCTGTCCCCAGGGGGAGGACAGGTCTGTGCTGTACTTGTGCTGTTCTCCTGCAACTTCCTCTTAATCGGGTTTCTTGTTTGTGTATCTGTCTTTGTCTTCTTCCTCCTGCACACAGCAGCCAGAGTGATCTTTTTCTAAAATATTAGTTGGATCTTATTGCTCCTCTGGTTATAGTTTGTCTCTGATGGCTGTTTATTTTGGTTAGAATCAAGTCTGAATTTCTTACCGTGGCCTGCAAGTCTCTGTGTGAGCTGACTTTTCACCCACCTCTTCGATTTCACGTACTTTTCACTCTTCATGTGACTGTCTTTCAGCCCCATTGGTCTCTTTCTTCCATCCCTGGCCACCGAGGCATCTTCCTGACAGAGTGATCGTGCATCAACTCTTCTACCTTCTAGAAACCCCGTCCTCCATGTTTTGACATGGTCTTCTTCATGCTCCTCTTTAAAATCTCAGCTTAAATGTTACCTTCTGAGAAAGGACTTCCCTAGCTGGCAAATGTTAGTAGCTCTTTCACACCCAATTTATTCTCTGTAAAGTAGCCTGTTTTTATTTTCCTCAAAACTTTTACCGTTTATTTGTTCATGTGTGTTTGTGAACTTCCCTTCACTGGCAGGTGGGATCTTGTTCCCTTTTATAGTCATGGTGCCTAGAACAATATGGAGCTCATTGTTTTAAATGAATATTTGTATGATACTCATAACTGTTCAGTAAACATGCAATAATTTGTCGATTTAATAACTGTTCAGTAAACATTTGTTAAATGAGCAAATATTCTATTTTGACTTAGCATTTTGGTTTTTTGCCCCATAATTTTGAGCCAAGATTGAGAAGAAGGGAGTATGGACTCATTAGAAATACATTAATCCTGTGAGTCACTTGTAGGGAATCTTAGGAATTTCGTTTAAGAGTCTTTTCATCCTATCAGGGCTGGAGATAATAGTGACAAAAGTACTGTCCAGTTTTCTAACACTGTATGGTTTGTAAGCCTGTTTGTTTTGATGACTGGCATTTTTATTTTAGAACTTGAGGGATGTTTGTGTCAGCTATTTCTCTAGATTTGCATGCCTATCCTTATGTTCTTCTCCCTCAAAGGGTAATTATAAATAGGCATTTATGGAGTATTTGCTTTGTGTCAGTACTGTGCTTAGCATTTGCAGACATGATTTTGTTTAAGCTTCATAGCCACTCCAGGTGGAAGGGAGTATTATTGCCCTAGCTTTACAAATAATGAAACTGAAGCTCTGAAGGAGTTAAGTTTTCTGAAGGCCACACAGGGAGGAAGTGGCAGAACTGGGGACCAAACTTAGACTGATTTCAGAACGCACCCGTTTAACCATTTTGTGACACTTGTCCCTTACTCGTTCCCTCGACTCTGTTGTTTGACTCTGGGATCAATAGGCTCTTTACCTTGAGATCCAGTATAGTGTTGTCCAGTGTTTAGTGTCCAGACTTCAATGAGGGAAGTGAAATCTGGTGTGCCTGATACCCGTACTAATCGGCTAGGCTAAGTTGAAGTGTGTATAGTTCCACATATTGGTTGAATACTCCTGACTCATACTACGTTTCTTCACGTCTGTTGTAACTTCATTTTCAGTTCAGTTGCTCAGTCGTGTCTGACTCTCTGCGACCCCATGAACTGCAACACGGTAGGCCTCCTTGTCCATCACCAGCTCCTGCAGTTTACACAAACTCATGTCCATTGAGTTGGTGATGCCATCCAACCATCTAATCCTCTGTTGTCCCCTTCTCCTCCCACCCTCAATCTTTCCCAGCATTGGGGTCTTTTCCAGTGAGTCAGCTCTTCACATCAAGTGTTGTAACTTAATATCATATATAAGAACTAAAAGTTGTCATAAACACCACTACCAAGACAAGTATTTTTAACCTAGGTCTTTGGATCTTGGATTTCATGCTTGGCTATCAAGCTGTCCATTAGCTCCCTGAGGCAGTGGCAAACTTGTGTGTTGGGGGTTGTGAAAGATGTGCATTGTCCAGAGAAATTTTTGTCTTAGGTTCACAAAAAGTCTTCAAGGACACAAAAAATGTTTGAGCCTATGTCTTAGCAATAATCAAAAACTGCACAAGAGCATGATACAGTACTGTACTTTTTTGGTAAGAGTGTAGACATAAGGCAGTTGTCTAGAGCATCATAGGGAGACATTGCTGCATAATTGTTGAGAAACTTGTAAATCAGAAGCTACACTGAATTTGTTTCTAAATAGTGCCCAGGGATGAGGGAGTTTCTTGAACTACTGGTGTTAACAAAAAAACTGCATTGTGTTGATATTGTCATAGGTATTGTGGAAAATAACCACATTAAACACTTAATCTTGAATAATGATAATGACTGCTTAGGATTTTTTTTTATTAGGAGGGATTAACTGGAGCCAGCAGCTACCTTCACATAACTGTATCAAAAGAGAATGCAGGCATGTAAATTCTTGAAAATACTTTATTAGTCTCCTGTTCATACATGCATCTTTTAAAGTTCTGAGGCTCAATGATGACTAAGAACTGGTCCCTGCGCTGGTGATTTCATGGGATGGGTAGATCCATAGATGGATAAATCATGTTTACACGAAGTTATAAATCAAGCACATGGGGTTACCAACTAGGATAGCAGTTAACCATTGAAAGCAAAAGCCTATGAGTAATCTCATAGAGGAAGTAGTGGGTGAGGGACGGGGATAACTTCTGGAGGACCACAGCAGAGGGCTAGACCAGGAGTGTGTGTGTGTTGGTCCCTCAGTCTGAGTCTTTGTGACCCCATGGACTGTAGCCCACGAGACTCCTCTGTCCATGGATTCTCCAGGCAAGAATACAAGAGTGGGTTTCCATGCCCTTCTCCAGTGGATCTTCCTGACCCAGGGACTGAACCCAGGTCTCCCACCTTGCAGGCAGATTTCTTTACCATTTGAGCTACCTGGGAAGCCAGTAAGGGGGATATAAGTAACTTAGAATGTGTAGAGTTTACCAGGAGAGTTGGGGGACTCCTATTTTTGAAATTATCTCATTCCTTTATGAGAAACCATGTGCTTTTTCTCTCATTTCTCCATCTTGAGAAATATTTTATCCATCCTACTTGGGAAAAACTGCTTCACTAGATATAGTAATATTGCAAACTTAAATGATGTTGTTGATCTAATAAGCAAGGCCTAGAGCTAATCCCATCCCCTAAAGCTTTTAAGTAAAACTTAATGGCATGTTTTTGAATCCTTTTTAAGGCAGCTCCGTGGCTATTCTGTTCTGTGAGTCTCATGCATTTTTCCCCCTTGACAGATTCAAGTAAAGGGGGAGTTTATCTCAGTGCCCAGGTTGTCTTCTGTGACTGACAGGGCCAGGGCCATTGTGATCCCATAGCAGAGTGGCAATCATGTGTGTATATATTTTTTATTTCCCCAGATGTTTCTCTAGGTTGACCCAAAACAATTTATGGGCACAGTTAATATCTGAGAAAAGAAACTATTGAGGGCAGGAGTACAATTCAAGCTGCTGTCTACCTGGGTTGAAAACTCAAACGTTGATTTGAGGTTTCTTTCAACTTGTATCCTCAAATGGTCTACAAGCAAAGATAATGTTAAGGCAACTTCTGTGGTTGTTTCTTCAGGCTGAACCTGTGTCCTACTCTTGTAAACTAAAACATCCAGGTGCTCCATCCAGTCTTCCTCATAGATGAGCTGTGGGGCATTAACCCTGTCCAAGGCAATGAAGTGTAAAGAGATGCCTCCCCCCCGGCCCCAAAAGAAAGACCCATAAAGAGAAAATTGCCCTTTTTCTCTACTTTACCTTGGTTGTGTAAGGGCAAGTTAATGTTCAGTGCTGCAGCAGCCATTTGGGGGGAAATGGCATGTGAGAGGGATCAGGAAAACTAGCGATGTTGACCCAGAGCGTTGATATTGCTATCATTCAGCCAACCCTAAACTTGTTATGTGAGAAATAAAACCCCCTATTATTAGGCCACTTTTATCGGGGTGGTCTATAATTTGCAGAGGAACTGTCTTAACTGATATACTGTTGAACCATGGTGACTCTCTGTATATATCAGACAGAATTGGCAGCCTAACCTTTAACCAATTGGGGGACCACTTAAATGAACTCTAATATCTATACAATGGCATGTACTATACAGCCATTACAAGTGATGTAGTCAAAGCATTATTTAGGGGTCTGGGAAAAAGTTCTGTGATACACTGAGTAGGAAAATAAACATTTTATTTTATTTTATTTTTTTTGGAAAATAAACATTTTAAACTACAGATAGCATGATATTATTTTTGTTTAAAATGCTTATATAGTCATTGAAAAAATACTAGATGGACTCATAACATTATAGTTTCCTTTGGGTGGTACGATTATATGCAACTTTAAGTTTCTTTCCATTCTGCTTGTTCACATTATACATAAAACTTTTCTAATCTTAAAAAAGCTATAACTGTGAACCAAAAACTACTCTATAAAGATATTAATTAAAAATTATAAAGATTGTACTTACAGGTTCATTTCTCCTCTCTTCTGACCCATGTGAATAAGTAGTACAACCATCTACCCAGTTGCTTGGGGCCCATCTTTGCTTTGGAAGCCCAGGTGGCACAGTGGTAAAGAATCTGCCTGCCAGTACAAGAGACACAAAAGATGCTGGTTCGATACCTGGATCAGGAAGGTTCCCTGGAGTAGGAAATGGCAACCCACTGTAATATTTTTGCCCGAAAAATTCCTGGACAGCAGAGCCTGGTGGCTCTATGGGGTTGCAAAGAGTCGTGCACAACTGAGCACTCTCCGCATATCTTTGCAAGGTATCTTGAATTTCTCCTCCCCTTCTTAAACGGCAACCCACTCCAGTATTCATGCCTGGAAAATCCCATGGACCGAGGAGCCTCGTGGGCTACAATCCATGGGGTCACAAAGAGTCAGACATGACTGAGTGACTTCTGTGTGACTCTTTCCGTGTGTGTGTGCTTGCTTGATCAGTCATGTCTGACTCTTTGCAACCCCATGGACTGTAGTCTGCCAGGCTTCTCTGTCCAAGGAATTTTCTAGGCAAAAATACTGGAGTGGGTTGCCATTATCTTCTCCAGGGAGTCTTCCTGACCCAGGGATCAAACCTGCATCTCTTGGCATGTCCTGCATGGCCACATCAGTTCTTTACCAGTCGAGCCACCAGGGAGGCCCTCTCCTTCCATAACCATGTCTTGTAGTGCCATCTCCAGAATAGATCTTAAGTCCTTCTTCTCTTTGCCACTTCTACTGCTACAACTCTAATCCAAGTCATCATCATTTTTTGGTTTGAATCCCTTTATTACATTCTTGCTGATCTCTCCTTTTATCCTGGCCACTGTCAGACCTAGTCTCCACATAGCATTATGAATGTTTGCGTTATATAATACTGTAGCTCAGAATGCTTATTCAGTTCAGTTCTGTCACTTAGTCGTGTCTGACTCTTTGCAACTCCATGGACTGCAGCATCCCAGGCTTCCCTGTCCATTACCAACTCGCAGAGCCCACCCAGACTCATATCCATTGAGTCCATGATGCCGTCCAACCATTTCATCCTCTGTCGTCCCCTTCTCCTCTTTAATCTTTGCCAACATCAGGGTCTTTTCAAATGAGTCAGTTCTTCACATTAGGTGGCCAAAGTATTGGAGTTTCAGCTTCAACATCACTAATGAACACTCAGGATTGATCTCCTTTAGGAAGGACTGGTTGGATCTCCTTGCAGTCCAAGGGACTCTCAAAAGGCTTCTCCAACACCACATTCAAAAGCATCAGTTCTTCAGTGCTCAGCTTTCTTTATAGTCCAACTCTCACATCCATACATGACTACTAAAAAAACCCATAGCCTTGACTAGATGGACCTTTGTTGGCAAAGTAATGTCTCTGCTTTTGAATATGCTATCTAGGTTGATCATAACTTTCCTTCCAAGAAAAGTGTCTTTTCATTTCATGGCTGCAGTCACCATCTGCAGTGCTTCTGGAGCCCAAGAAAATAAAGTCTGTCACTGTTTCCATTGTTTCCCCATCTATTTGCCATGAAGTGATGGGACCAGATGCCATGATCTTAGTTTTCTGAATGTTGAGCTTTAAGCCAACTTTTTCACTCTCCTCTTTCACTTTCATCACGAGACTCTTAAGTTCTTCTTCACTTTCTGCCATAAGGGTGGTGTCACCTGCATATCTGAGGTTAATGGATAGTTCTCCCAGCAATCTTGATTCCAGCTTGTGCTTCATCCAGCCCAGCGTTTCTCATGATGTACTCTACATATAAGTTAAATAATACTGGATGACAGTATATAGCCTTGACATATTCCTTTTTCTGTTTGGAACCAGTCTGTTGTTCCATGTCCAGTTCTAACTGTTGCTTCCTGACCTGCATACAGATTTCTCAAGAGGCAGGTCAGGTTGTTTGGTATTCCCATCTCTTTCAGAATTTTCCACAGTTTGTTGTGATCCATGTAGTCAAAGGCTTTGGCGTAGTCAAAACACAGAAACAGAAGTTTTTTTTTTGTCTTAATATAGACCAGTGAAACAGACTAAAGTACTCAGAAATTGTTCCAATTATATATGCCAGACAGGCAGGCAGATCAGTGGGGAAAAAGATGGACACTAGGGGTTAATTGGTTATTTTTGTGGAAAAAAATGAAATTGGATCCACCTGTCTCATTATATGCAGAAGTCAACCTGAAAAATATAAAAAGAAAGAACTTTAAAACACCCAAGAAGACTTTTTTTATCTTGGGATAGAGAAGGATTTCTTAATGGGTCACAAAAAGCTCAAACCATAAGGAAAAGATTTTACTCAGTTAAAGCATCTACTCATCAGATGTCTTAAAGAAAATGAAAATATAAGCCAGAAAGTGAGAGGATGCTAACACAACAATTATCTAGGTTGAGGAGGTTAACACCTACAGTTATCCACCTTATACTGGTTATGGACAAGCTAAAAGTTCAAACTTAACAAAACAAACTCATTACTGCTTAAAGCTCTCATTATTCTTAAGTGAAAGTGTGAAGAAGCCCTTTCTGTCTGTTATCTGATTCCCATAATGTTGCAACTAACCCCACTTCCTCCTTGCTCACTGGGTTCCCACCAGACTTCCTTTTCTTCCTTTGTCACCACGGGCTCCTTTCCAGTTCTGGACCTTTGTAGCCACATTTCCTCTCATCTCAGATTCTCTTCTCGCAGCTCTCTGCAAGATGCTCTCGTTCTCATCCTTCAAGTCTTAGTTCAAAGGTCACTTCCTCAAAGGGGCTGTTTCTAATTCTTATTAATGAACCATTACTTAGCAATTATGTTAACTCCCTTGCGAGTGAAGGCCCTATTGGGGCAGCAGGCACTTCACTGGGCTGGATGGTAAGGACTTTTGTTCCGTACTTTACAATTAGGCCCACATGTGCAGGTATTGGCCTGTAAAATTCTGCATCCAATTTAAGTGTGGTTTAGTTTGTCAGATGGCCAAGCAATTCACCAGCTGGGTGTGTTGTACAGTTCATCTGGAGATAACATCACATCCCACAGGCTAAGGGCCAGCCCCACAAGAATGCCCCTACTCCCTACACCTTAGACACCAGCCCTAAATCCTGATTATTCTGTGTTTTTAACAATCTCCTCATTGAGTTTAATTAATTAGCCACAGCAGCTCACAGAACTCAGAGAAACATTTAACTTAACCAAATTGTGTGTGTACTGAGTTACTCAGTTATGTCCAACTCTTCGTGATCCCCTGGAGTATAGCCCTCGAGTCCTCTATCCGTGGAATTTTCTAGGTAAGAATACTGGAATCAGTTGTCATTTCCTTCTCCAGGGGATTTTCCCAACCCAGGGATTAAACCTGTATCTTTTGGATTTCCTGCATTGGCAGGCAGATTCTTTACCACTGTGCCTCCCTGGCAAGCCCTAACATACCAAATCACCCGTTTTTTAATAAAAGGATGTAACTCAGGAACAGTCACATGGAAGAGATGCCCAGAGCAAGACATGGGGGAGGGGTGCAGAGCTTCCACGCACTTTCCCAGTGCTCTACTCTTTCCCACATCTCCCAGTGTTCCACCAGACTGGTAGCTTTCCAAACCTTGTCCTTTGGGTGGTTCTGGAGGTTTCATTACTTGTGCATAGTTGCTCAAATCAGTAGCAATGCACTGGTGACTGACTTCAGGTCCAGCCACTCTCCCCTCTCTCCCTGAAGGTCTGGTGGCTGAGACTGAAAGGTCCAACCTTCCAGTTGAGTGGCTGGTTTGCTTAGCAACCAGCTCCCACCCCTGAGAGCCCTCCAGAAGTCACCTCATTAACCTAACAAAAAGCACCTTTTATTGCTCTCTTTGCTTCAGAAATCCCAAGGATTTTTGGAGCTCTGTGTCTGGAAGTGTAACTAAAACCAAATATATGTTTCTTATGGTAAGTCTCAGTATCACAGCCTGGTTCAGTGTTGTTCAAATTGCAGTTCCTAGATTGACTAAGTAGTGAACATTTTTTTATTTAGAAAAAGAATAGAAAATACAGAAGTGTGCCACACATAGTATTTGGTATTTGTTAAACTGTTGTTTCATTTTCTGGTGTATTCTGTGCAGATGTACAACATGCACATACACTAGTTGTAGTAAAAANTGGTCAGCTCTGGGAGTGTAGCTAGGTCAGCTGAGAGCACCTGAGGCCAGAGAATAAGAGACGTGAAGGGGAAAGTGAGCAGCAGCTGCTTAGGTTTAGGTAATCAGAAGGGCTTCTCGGAGGAGGGGCCATTTTAGCTGAGATGTGAATGACAAGGAAAAGTTGGCCAGACAACTCTGGAGGAGAGTTGTTTCAAGACAAGGGACAGTGAGTGCAAATGAGAAAAAAAGATGTATCTTTAAAAAAAGGGAAGGCCCATGTGCAAAGAACTTGGTAGGAAGTTGGAAAGGGCTAGGTAATGAGAAGGAAGGACTAGTCTGGTGAAGGAAGGACTAGTCTAGTGAATGATTGAATGAATCAGAGTTGAAAGCAGTGAGGGACTTCACTAATGGTCCAGTGGCTAAGACTCCATGCTCCCAAATCCCAGGTTTGATTGCTGGTCAGGGCACTGGCGGAGAAGGCAATGGCACCCCACTCCAGTACTCTTGGCTGAAAAATCCCATGGACAGAGGGGCCTGGTAGGCTGCAGTCCATGGGGTCGCTTAGAATCAGACACGACTGAGTGACTTCACTTTCACTTTTCACTTTCATGCATTGGAGAAGGAAATGGCAACCCACTCCAGTGTTCTTGCCTGGAGCATCCCAGGGACGGGGGAGACTGGTGGGCTGGCGTCTATGGGGTTGCACAGAGTCGGACACGACTGAAGCGATTTAGAAGCAGCAGCATCAGCAGGGCACTGGGTCCCATACGCCGCAATTAAGATCCAGTGCAGCCAAATAATTTTTGTTTTTAATCGAAAGCAATGAGAAACCACTAGGAACCGGGGTAATGAGGGAAGCTTTCTAGAAGACACGAGGCTTCCTTCTGCTCCCCTGTCATAGAACAGATTCTGTGCAGTGAGAGAGAAGAGGGAGACCGCAGACGGTGACAGGTGAGATGCAGACAGTTATAACAGTGTTGGTGCTGGTGGAACTCCTCTCTTTTATGACAAGTCCCAGTGAATGAGCCAGCCACCAAAACCCTGAACTTCTGGCTGTCACAACAACCCCGCAGTGGGGGTACTGTATGGTCAGCAGACTGAGGTGCAGAGAGGTTAAACTGGTTGGCCGAGGCACACCCTTCATAAGTGACAGAGCCAGGCCTTGGGCCCTTACGTGCTCCTGCTTTTTCCTGAGTGAGCATATGCATCTTTGCATCTGCTTAGGGAGCCAGCAGACCTGCTGTGCTACGTGACTGGCAGCCCAAGTTCCTGCCAAAAGCCATGTATTTGTCCCTGGAAAAAACTTGTTCCTGGGCACTGGGGAGCTTTGACCCACCAGATCTGCTGGTTGGAAGCTCAGAGCAGCTATCCAGATTGTTAAGTATCTTTCTACAGTAAACATTTGTCACTCATTTGGGCCACACTGCATGCAAACTTCTTTGCTATGCTTGGAGAAGCTCCTGTTGCTTTAAGGCAGAGCCTGCTTCTCTCAATCAAGTTGAAAATATTTGTTTCCCAGCACCCCTTGCAGCTAAGGAATGAATCTGTAACCTAGTCTCCCATCAGATGCAAACATCTGGAAGCCAGGGACCCAAAGAAGAGGCAAGTAGTACAAATTTGTATTCAGTTTCCAAAGACTGTGGTAGCAAATGTCAGCCCATTGTCGGTGATGGCAGTCAAGATAGAGTTTCTGTGCCCAGCAGCATGGACTGTTCATAGGACTAGTTCAGTGCTTTGATTTGGGGGCATTAATTTTGTTTATAACAATTTTTAAACTATTTATTTATTGGGCTGCACTGGGTCTTAGTTGAGGCACATGGGATCTTTAGTTGTGGCATGCAGGATCTTTAGTTGCAGCATGTGGGATCTAGTTCTCTGACCAGGGATCAAACTTGGGTCCCCTGCATTGAGAGCACAGAGTCTTAGCCAGTGGACCACCAGGGAAGTCCTGGGGCATTAATCTTGGTTTCAACCCTCCAAACCTGACTCTTCCATTCTCCAGGAGATGTATGAGTTGGCCAGACAAACATTGCTTTNGAGCACAGAGTCTTAGCCAGTGGACCACCAGGGAAGTCCTGGGGCATTAATCTTGGTTTCAACCCTCCAAACCTGACTCTTCCATTCTCCAGGAGATGTATGAGTTGGCCAGACAAACATTGCTTTTCTGTTTAAATTAGCTAGAATTGGTTTCTGTTGCTTGCAACCAACAGCTCTAATTAGTACACTGTCATTTGGCCTCAACAGGTCATTAGAGAAAGGAACTCCAGTTGGGGTAGAGGGCAGGCTTGGATTGTGCCAAGCAGATCCAAGGGACAGCCTCAAAACTCCCAGGGGAGGGACAGGGAGCTGTCATTTCTGGGGCAAAGAGAAGGACTTTGGCAGACACTCCTGAGGATCTGAGACTGCTTAGCCACCTGAGCCTTAACAGGATTTTCTTGTGATCTGGATTCCAGACAGAGACTGGCAAAAACCTAACTTTTTTGAAAGCTACATAATGTGGGGGTGGAGGTGGAGGGAAGAGAGGTTGGGTATTGGAATTTGGCTTTTCCATCCACTGCTGCTGCTACTGCTGCTAAGTCGCTTCAGTTGTGTCCGACTCTGTGCGACCCCAGAGACGGCAGCCCACCAGGCTCCCCNGAGAAGGGGACGACCGAGGATGAGATGTCTGGATGGCATCACAGACTCGATGGACGGGAGTCTGAATGAACTCTGAGAGATGGTGCTGAACAGGGAGGCCTGGCGTGCTGCAATTCATGGGGTCACGAAGATTTTGACACGACTGAGTGTCTGAACTGAACTGAACTGAAAAATCAAAGTTAAAGAGGTAGAAAAGAACTTAAAAATTTTTTAAAAATTGATAATAGCAAAAATACATCTAGGAATTTCTCTGGAGCTGTTGAGCACAGCATGGGGTCAGTTTGGTTTCAGATAGTTCCTTGTCCCAGCACATATGTCTTCTCAAGTTCTATGGACCCCTTCCAATGCTTAGTCAATGCTAACTACAGGGTTTTAATCTGTTGCACCTGTCACTTCCAGAGCAGCTCCGTCTTCTTTGCTTATTTTGTCTTCCTCTATTTGTAAGATTCTTCAGTGTCTAATTTCCTCCCTGACACAAGGGAGTGAAGCTGGTTACTTATTTAGGCTCATTTGTTCAATTGTACTATTTGGAGGGGGGAACATTGCAAACAAATATCACTGGCATGTGTGGGGAGTACTCACAGTATATAGACCACACTGGGTTTGCCCCAGCTCATGGCATGTCTGCTCAGGTTCCAGATCCCCCTGAAGGGCAACTGTCCAAAGCAGGCCCTGGGTTGCATGCACTTCCCCCATCTAAGCTGCTCAGGTACAGGTTCTCAGGTATTCCACAAAGGCACAGACTTGGTTGGGCCTGCATTTTGTGCCCTTCCCAGGTCAGGTCCAAGGAGCTCAGGCAACCAGGTTCTTGGTGACGCACTGCCCCAGGTGTACAGTGTATTTCAATCACCTCCCTGTTCCCAACCACTCGGTTTCCTATCTGGTGTATTTTTACATGGTATTATATTCTTGCTTTCTCTTTCTGATACCATTTTATTAGTGCAGAGAAAAGAAATAGACATTGATCTTGCGTTGAGAAATTTACTAAATGCATTTATCAGCTCTAACACTTTCTTTGTGGATACTTTAGAGTTTTCTTAACATAGTAGCATCTGCAAATAGTGACTCTTGTACTTTCCTCTACTTTTTACTAATTCCCTGTTTTCATATTTTTCCTTACCAGTTTAGATGCCTTTTATTTCCTTCTCTTGGCTGACAGCTAGGTTTGGACCTTCAAGACTGTTGAGTAAAGTGGAGAAAGTGACATTTTTGACTTGTGTATGATTTTAGAGGAAATAATTTCAGATTTTCACAGCTGATATGATAACTGTGGATTTGTCATAAATAGGCCTTGTTACAGTAATCTGTGTTCCCTTTCTGCCTGTCTTGAGAAGAATTTTTATTGTGAATGGATGCTGAGTTTTGTCAAATGTTTTTTCTGCATCTTTTGAGATAATCATGTGATTTGTGTAGTCCATTTTGTTAATGTGGTAATATTATATTGATAGATTTTCAAGTGTTGAATCATTCTTGCATCTCTGGAATAAATCCCACTTGATCATGGTTGTTGACCCTTCTTATGTATTGTTGAATTCCATTTGCTGATATTTTGTTGAGGATTTCTACATCTATTTTCATTAAATATGTTAGACTATAATTTCTGTCTCTTATACACATCTAGATGTGTATAAGAGACAGATATAGACCACACTGGGTNTGTTGTGATCCATGTAGTCAAAGGCTTTGGCGTAGTCAAAACACAGAAACAGAAGTTTTTTTTTTGTCTTAATATAGACCAGTGAAACAGACTAAAGTACTCAGAAATTGTTCCAATTATATATGCCAGACAGGCAGGCAGATCAGTGGGGAAAAAGATGGACACTAGGGGTTAATTGGTTATTTTTGTGGAAAAAAATGAAATTGGATCCACCTGTCTCATTATATGCAGAAGTCAACCTGAAAAATATAAAAAGAAAGAACTTTAAAACACCCAAGAAGACTTTTTTTATCTTGGGATAGAGAAGGATTTCTTAATGGGTCACAAAAAGCTCAAACCATAAGGAAAAGATTTTACTCAGTTAAAGCATCTACTCATCAGATGTCTTAAAGAAAATGAAAATATAAGCCAGAAAGTGAGAGGATGCTAACACAACAATTATCTAGGTTGAGGAGGTTAACACCTACAGTTATCCACCTTATACTGGTTATGGACAAGCTAAAAGTTCAAACTTAACAAAACAAACTCATTACTGCTTAAAGCTCTCATTATTCTTAAGTGAAAGTGTGAAGAAGCCCTTTCTGTCTGTTATCTGATTCCCATAATGTTGCAACTAACCCCACTTCCTCCTTGCTCACTGGGTTCCCACCAGACTTCCTTTTCTTCCTTTGTCACCACGGGCTCCTTTCCAGTTCTGGACCTTTGTAGCCACATTTCCTCTCATCTCAGATTCTCTTCTCGCAGCTCTCTGCAAGATGCTCTCGTTCTCATCCTTCAAGTCTTAGTTCAAAGGTCACTTCCTCAAAGGGGCTGTTTCTAATTCTTATTAATGAACCATTACTTAGCAATTATGTTAACTCCCTTGCGAGTGAAGGCCCTATTGGGGCAGCAGGCACTTCACTGGGCTGGATGGTAAGGACTTTTGTTCCGTACTTTACAATTAGGCCCACATGTGCAGGTATTGGCCTGTAAAATTCTGCATCCAATTTAAGTGTGGTTTAGTTTGTCAGATGGCCAAGCAATTCACCAGCTGGGTGTGTTGTACAGTTCATCTGGAGATAACATCACATCCCACAGGCTAAGGGCCAGCCCCACAAGAATGCCCCTACTCCCTACACCTTAGACACCAGCCCTAAATCCTGATTATTCTGTGTTTTTAACAATCTCCTCATTGAGTTTAATTAATTAGCCACAGCAGCTCACAGAACTCAGAGAAACATTTAACTTAACCAAATTGTGTGTGTACTGAGTTACTCAGTTATGTCCAACTCTTCGTGATCCCCTGGAGTATAGCCCTCGAGTCCTCTATCCGTGGAATTTTCTAGGTAAGAATACTGGAATCAGTTGTCATTTCCTTCTCCAGGGGATTTTCCCAACCCAGGGATTAAACCTGTATCTTTTGGATTTCCTGCATTGGCAGGCAGATTCTTTACCACTGTGCCTCCCTGGCAAGCCCTAACATACCAAATCACCCGTTTTTTAATAAAAGGATGTAACTCAGGAACAGTCACATGGAAGAGATGCCCAGAGCAAGACATGGGGGAGGGGTGCAGAGCTTCCACGCACTTTCCCAGTGCTCTACTCTTTCCCACATCTCCCAGTGTTCCACCAGACTGGTAGCTTTCCAAACCTTGTCCTTTGGGTGGTTCTGGAGGTTTCATTACTTGTGCATAGTTGCTCAAATCAGTAGCAATGCACTGGTGACTGACTTCAGGTCCAGCCACTCTCCCCTCTCTCCCTGAAGGTCTGGTGGCTGAGACTGAAAGGTCCAACCTTCCAGTTGAGTGGCTGGTTTGCTTAGCAACCAGCTCCCACCCCTGAGAGCCCTCCAGAAGTCACCTCATTAACCTAACAAAAAGCACCTTTTATTGCTCTCTTTGCTTCAGAAATCCCAAGGATTTTTGGAGCTCTGTGTCTGGAAGTGTAACTAAAACCAAATATATGTTTCTTATGGTAAGTCTCAGTATCACAGCCTGGTTCAGTGTTGTTCAAATTGCAGTTCCTAGATTGACTAAGTAGTGAACATTTTTTTATTTAGAAAAAGAATAGAAAATACAGAAGTGTGCCACACATAGTATTTGGTATTTGTTAAACTGTTGTTTCATTTTCTGGTGTATTCTGTGCAGATGTACAACATGCACATACACTAGTTGTAGTAAAAAATATTGGAAAGCAACTAATCTGTCATCTGAAGTTCTAAGGTCAACTGCAGGGTTACTGAAAAATCTAAAGTAGAATAAGTTTTTCAGATACAAGTTTCTTTTAAAAAATACTGTAAAGTAACTAAAGAAAACTTTTCTGAGCAGGATCCCTTAGCTTGATAACTTTAATGACTACAACACAAAATGGAAGCATTGGTTTAAGTAAGATAATGTATTAAAACGTCTTAAATTCTTTTTTAAAAAACTTACTTTAATTGGAGGCTAATTACTTTACAGTATTGTAGTGGTTTTTGCCATAAATTGACATGAATCAGCCATGGGTGTATATGTGTTCCCCATCTTGCACCCCCCTCCCACCTCCCTCCCCATCCCATCCCTCAGGGTCATCCCAGTGCACCAGTCCTGTCTCATGCATCGAATCTGGACTGGCAATCTATTTCACATATGGTAATATACATGTTTCAGTGCTATTCTCTCAAAGCATTCCACTCACCTTCTCCCACAGAGTCCAAAAGTCTGTTCTTTACATCTGTGTCTCTTTTGATGTCTCACATATAGGGTCATTGTTNCCTCAGGGTCATCCCAGTGCACCAGTCCTGTCTCATGCATCGAATCTGGACTGGCAATCTATTTCACATATGGTAATATACATGTTTCAGTGCTATTCTCTCAAAGCATTCCACTCACCTTCTCCCACAGAGTCCAAAAGTCTGTTCTTTACATCTGTGTCTCTTTTGATGTCTCACATATAGGGTCATTGTTTCCATCTTTCTAAATTCCATATATGTGCATTAATATACTATGTTGGTGTTTTTCTTTCTGACTTACTTTGCTCTGTATAATAGGCTCCAGTTTCATTCACCTCATTGGCACTGGTTCAAATGCATTCTTTTTAGTAGTTGAGTACTATTCCATTGTGCATATGTAAAATCTCTTCAAAAAATTATTTAAGTAGTTTATAAGCAAAAACCTCCAGGAAATTTTATTTCAATTATTGATTTGCTTAGAAATACTTTTCCTAGTAAACTGTGGATCAATTCAGAAAAAAAAATTCTAATAGGATTTCTGATGGGGAAATTAATATAACAATTAATAATTAATAACAATTAATAATTGTTACACAATTCAAGTTTTTCTCCTTTCCTTGCTGTTATTACTTTGTTGAGTTAAAACTGCAAGTTAAAACAGTAGGATCCTTGGAACAAGACTCATAGAATTTTCTTTACTTGTTACTTGTTTTTCTCTTAAAGGTCATTCCAGAGATTTTAAGGACTGGAGAGATCTGTGGTTTTAGTGTGAGAAACTTACCCTTGCAGTGATAATCTCTCTTAGGTTACTGTAAATGCCCATCTTTCCCCTGCAGTAAATCTCATGTTTTAAATCATCAGGAAAGAATAAGTTTAGATTGTAAATTTCTATTCACTTAACTTTTAGCTTTTGCTAGAGATATTTGTTCAGAGCAGGAACTCCCAGTGTCCTGGCTAGAAGGGTGCATCCTACTTCCACATCTACAACTACAGAGGAGTGGAAAGAATGGTAAAACAAAGTGTACTCATCACCTGGGCTTCCCAGATGACTCAGTGATAAAAAATTCGCCTGTAGTGCAGGAGATGTGGGTTTGATCCATGAATCAGGAAGATCCCCTGGAGAAGAAAGTGGCAACCCCCTCTAGTATTCTTGCCTGGGAAATCCCATGGACAGAGAAGCTACAGTTCATGGTGTTGCAAAAGAGTCAGATACAACTTAGCAACTAAACAACAGCAACAACTCATCACCTAGACCTAGATTCACCAATTAACATTTTGTCACTTTTGCTTTGTACGTGTATACATGCAGACAGAGGACTTAAACTTTGTGTGTGCTGAATTGTTTGAAAGAGGAAGACTTGATAATATTCACCCCTTAACACATCAGTGTGCATCTCCTATAGTTTTCCAGCATGAGCACAATACAGTTAAGACATCCGCCTGTGTAGTGTATAGTTCATATTCACATTTCTCCAGAAAGTGTCCTTGACACTGATCTTTCTTCCCAGCGGTTGTCCCTCAGTCTGTTCTGCACGCACAGGAGTGCTTCTGTTGTGCTGTCTCTTCAGTCTTCTCTCACGCTGCTGGGAAACAGTTCCCAAACGTCTCACTTTATGACTTTGTCATTTTGAAGATTCCAGGCCAGTCTATTGGAATGCCCTACGATCTGGACTTGGGTGGTGGTTTTCTCATGTTTGAAAGTGAAAGTGTTAGTTGCTCTGTTGTGTCCAACTCTTTGCCATCCCGTGGACTGCTACCTGCCAGTCTCCTCTATCCATGGGATTATCTAGGCAAGAGTTACTGGAGTGGGTTGACACTTCCTTCTCCAGGGGATCTTCCCGACCCAGGAATCGAACCAGAATCTCTTGCATTGCAGGCAGGTTCTTTACCATCTGAGCCACCTAGATTCAGGTTAAGTATTTTTAGTAAAAACACTCCCTGACTGATGTTGTGTATTTCCCAGTTGTATCACATTGTTGTTGAAGCTAATCATCTGTGCGTATATCCTTTGACATTGAATAACCTGTTCCCCAGCAACATTTCACTCAGTGGTTTTAGTGTTTCTTGATGCTGTGAATAGATTCGGAGTAATGAGGTGGTAAATTCTAAATTCTTTTCCTTTTAGAATAATATTCTTTGCTGCCTTCCCCCTTGCTCCTTCCCAGTGAGTGAGTGAGTATGTGTGTAAATATAGACTTCTGGATACTTTTTTCCAATGATAGAAACAATCATTTATTGGGCATCATGCTAAGGGTTTTATATGCTCAATCTCATAGTTTTCCCAGCAGCCTTGGAGAGGTAGGTTTTATACCTGTTTCCACATTTTACATAAAGAAACTTGAGGTCATGAGGTGAGCTGCTCTTGCTCACAGAGATGATAAAGATTCTAGCTGAGTGGCTCTAATGTCCCTTCATTATGGTGCCTCCCCATGTGTCATCCAGGATTTCCTTTCTCAGACTCGTCTCAGCCCCCAGACAGGGTTCCTACTAAAGGGTATCTTCACAACCCAGGGAGTATAGATCCCAGCCCAGTCTCAGCCGTTTTCTGTGCTTGCTGCTTTATTTCAGAGCTTGTTGCCTTCTCTTGCCCAGTTCCTGTGTCTGGTCCCTTTCTTACTTTCCTCATAGAATAAGGTCTTCTGGTTGGGTCGGGGCACACATGTTCAGTGCACTCACCTTGGCCAACTGGTTGGAAGCGTAGTTGTGGTCCTGAGAACTCTTCTCTGATTCTTGGCCTCATGGCATGACCCATCATTATGCCTGTTTTCTTGGGGGTACCATGGAGTCTAATTGTGGCAGCTGTCTTAAAAATTATGTTGTAATCTGTTACAGTTTTTATTCTTTATGATGCTTGAATTGTCTCAAGTTTTGCCAGTGAGCCCCCCTTCAAGTTGACCCAATGTCCTATTTGTCATACCTGTTAATCTTATTTTCTGGCAAGAGATGGAGCAGGCTTACCTTGTTTTTTTGTTTGTTTATTTAAAGAAGTCAAGATATGGCAACAAGTGTGGTTATTGCTACTAGGGTGTCATTACTTCTGAGAAAGTTGTGTTTTGTTTTTTTTTTTTTTAATCTTTGCAGGATTTCCCTGTTAATAGAATTGTAGAGTGAAAGGTGCTGGAAAAGAAAACCTCTGCTTGGTTTCCAGTTGGAGCTGTCCAGAGTTGCCAGGGATTTGTGTAGACTGAGCCCCTACACCCACACTGCTCTTGCTCAGGCGTTGGTCAAGGAGTTGGGGACATTTGATTAAAAAGAATTTCTTTTTTTGCTGGCAGAAAGACATCTCCTCTGAACTTGATCCGTTAGTAGTTCTTTTTTTGCTTTCATTCCAAACTTGAAACTATGAGGAGATAATTGTTTCAGAAGCTTCAGTAAAAACTGTTAACAGAATTGAGACTGTATCTACTACCTCATTGCTATATATTTTCAGAAATAATTACTGGCTCTTTTTCACAATTAAATTAATTATCCTAATGGAGTACTTATTTGCTTAAGCTTAAAGTTCACTCCATTTTAGTGTTTATTCTCTTGAATGGCCTATCAAGGGAAAAGAAAAAAAAAGATTTTTATTTTGTGTTGTGGTTTGAGATAAGAGAGTGTTTTCTTTTTTAAATAAGACACTCAAGATAGTGATGGCCAAGGAGGCACAGCCAGAGGAATTTTTCCAATATGTATATCTTTCTCAGTGTTTTCAGTTATGGTTACATAGATTATATTTTATTTTAATGTTCAAGTGGTACTATAGTGTATTCCCTGATCTTTTTTGTTTGTTTTTTATTTTTTCCTTATAAACATTTTTTTTTTTGCCCTATTGCTTTGTGATTAGAGTGGTGTTTTTATTTAAAGATGGTCACTAATACATTGGTTTTCTTGACTAAACAGGAATCATTATCAATTATGCCTGTCACTCTACTGCTAGGCTAGTTTCTAGGGAGAGACTTACAAAGCAGCTTAAAAATGACCACTGAATATAGAAAGTGATTTCTTTTATTGATGTAAACATTTAAAAACCTACGGAAGTATTTCAGTATATCTGTCTTACATTTTTATCACCCATCTTTTGGTAACTTAACCTCATTTTTATTTTATAGTTTTATATTTTAAACACTTGCTAAAAGCTCCTTTCTATAGGATGCCCTGAGTGTGCTTTTTTGTTTAAAATTTTATATGTATTATGGATGACTTATAAAATGGGTTTATGGGTAGCCCCCTCTCATTGTTTTCTCCCGTAAATTCAAGGCATAATCTATTCAACATTATGATTATAATTTGGATGTTGTCATTCATAAAATCTTTGAAAGGACTTTATAATTTTGTTATAAAAACAAGTGAAAAATTAAAACCTCAGTGCAGTGTGGCGTTCTGGAACAGAAACATGACATTAATGGAAAGCTAGAGAAATCAGAATGAATTCTGTGTTAGATTAATAGTAATGTACAATGTTAATTTTTTAGTTTTGATAAGTTCTCTGGGTATGTAATTTTTTTTAATTTTTAATTTCGAGAAAGTCTACAGGTATGTAAGACATTTTTGCATTAGTAGAAGTTGGGTAGGGGATATATAGGAACTCTAGTTGAAAATTAATTTACCCAAAACTTTAAATATGTGTCCATATGACTAAATAGTGGTGAGCCCGGTGCCGGGGTATAAAGAGTCCTGAGGCTGCTGTCTCCTTCCCAGAAGGTCACAGTCTTGTTGGCAAGTCAAGGTCGTCTTCTCCATAAACATGAGTAACAGCCTGTGCCAGTGAATGATAGAGGGAGTCCTATGAGATAGGAGACACAAGGCGTGTTTGGAGAGGCCTTTGCAGAACCGGTGAAACATGAGCTGAGCAGGACAGCTGAGTACAACTTCGATAAGTAATGAAGAGGTGGTTCTAAGAGACAGGAGCGGCCATGGATTGAGAAAAAAGTATTGGCAGTGATGATGCATTGTGGGTTCATTGCAGTTGAAATGAACTAGTGGAGATTTGTACTAATCAAAGTATGGGGTGCTGAGGATCTAACCGATATGGTGGGACTGAGAACTGACAGGATTCCAGGATGATGAATATAGAAACACAAAAGGAAAACAAATGAGTGGTGACTGGTAACTTGAGGCAGTGAAAGTTACTTAGGGGATGGGTTTTGTTAAACATTTTCAGGTAATGCTGTACTGTCAAGTAGAATTGTATGGGAAGGAGTTATACTAGGGGTGTTGGAGCATAGGACTGCAGCAAAAGGCTTAGGACTCTATAGTGAACAGAAGGAAAAGTCTAGAAGGAAATTTAACAGCATTCAGAGGGGTAACAGAGAGACTGTAATGATCACTTTTGGGTTTCCAAAGCAGGTAGGGGAGAGTCTCATAAGGAGGATATACTGCTCTGGCTGTAGATATGTCAGAGGGAAAAGTGACTGTGAAACCTAGAAAAATTGCTGTCTGAATGGTCATCAGTTTTTTCAGATTGATGGGCCTGAAATCCAGATTATGGGGAATTAACAAAGGTCTGTCTAGTCAAGGCTATGGTTTTTCCTGTGGTCATGTATGGATGTGAGAGATGGACTGTGAAGACAGCTGAGTGCCGAAGTATTGATGCTTTTGAACTGTGGTGTTGGAGAAGACTCTTGAGAGTCCTTTGGATTGCAAGGAGATCCAACCAGTCCATTCTAAAGGAGGTCAGCCCTGGGTGTTCTTTGGAAGGAATGATGCTAAAGCTGAAACTCCAGTACTTTGGCCACCTCATGCGAAGAGTTGACTCATTGGGAAAGACTCTGATGCTGAGAGGGATTGGGGGCAGGAGGAGAAAGGGACGACCGAAGATGAGATGGCTGGATGGCATCACCAACTCGATGGATGTGGGTTTGAGTGAACTCCGGGAGTTTGTGATGGACACGGAGGCCTGGCGTGCTGCAGTTTATGGGGTCGCAAAGAGTCGGACATGACTGAGCAACTGAACTGAACTGAAGCAGTAAAGGGAGTGTGTGTGTGTACAGGAGAGGGTGTTGACACTAGTTTTTAAAGATGTTTGGCTCTGCACTGACAAGGATATATATTTACAGACCTAGCTGAAGAGAGTAAAGGAAGGTTATTTAAATTTAATAAACATTTATTCAGTGCCAGTTATATGGAAGATACTGTGTTGGGGGCAGTGGAGAACACAAAAAGTGATTAAAATTTAGTGTTTTTTTCCCCTCCTGAAAAAGTGCTACTTCAAGTTCTTTTAGTGTTAGATAGGTGTTAAAATGCTAGAGATGATGCTTTCAAGCAGAAGAACAAAATCAGTGTCAAAACCAGCAGCAGAGAGTTGGAGAATCGATGGAGCAGCGAAGGGAGAGGGAAGAAAAGAGATGGCAGGTGCAGGCGAGGAGTCTGAGCCTTTGAAGGCAAAAGGGATCCTCCCTCTGCTAAGACAGGCACAGTGGAGAAGAGAAGAGACCAGTGTTAGAGCTGTTATGAGATAGAATAGAGCACAGGTGAGCCTTCACTGTGAATCACATGTGCTGCAGACTAGGGGTATATTTTTTTGCCTTTAGAAAGTTCTGATTGAATGGGAAAATGAAGCTGTTAGCACTTATTTTTGGTCCTTTGAGACGAAAAGTGAAACACTTAGGCAACTGAGACATTGCTTTTGGCTTAGGATTTGTTTGTTTGTTTTTAATGTTTTTATAATGAAATAAACATTTTTAATTGCTCACTGTGTGAACTTCTCAGTGTCTGCAGTTAGCTAGGCTGTGTATCAGATGCAGATTCTCACAAAGCTTAGAGCCTAGGAAAGGTGGTAAGAGGACATAGAGTGAAAGCGTTAGTCACTCAGTCATGTCCGACTCTGTGAGGCCATGGACTGTAGCCCACCAGGCTCCTTTGTCCATGGGATTCTCTAGGCAATATGCAGGCTCCTAATAAATGCTTGCTGATTGGACTCTTCATCTGAGATAGAAAGTTGCTACGTGCCCATCCTGTGCACACAAGGAAATATTAGAAGATTTAGAGAAGAAAGTGAATTGGAACAATTTTCTTGCTATTTCAGTAGAACAAGGTTTTGAAATAAATTTGCCATATGTTTACCTAAAGGCTTTGTTTCTTCATAGAGCTTTTTTCCATATGTTTACAAAACATTTTGTGCTCATATTTTTTGGTCACAACTAGCTAACAGTACATAAAAAGTTATGAACATGATTTTGTCCACGCAAAGACATTATCTTAAACTGCCCAGTTAGGTAGCACCTTGGCAGGACTTGAGCGTGGGCCGTGGTTGTTGGGGGGGGTCTGCGTCACTGCTCTAATTTGCTACTTCATGGATGTAAGCTGGCCTTGANAGGGACGACCGAAGATGAGATGGCTGGATGGCATCACCAACTCGATGGATGTGGGTTTGAGTGAACTCCGGGAGTTTGTGATGGACACGGAGGCCTGGCGTGCTGCAGTTTATGGGGTCGCAAAGAGTCGGACATGACTGAGCAACTGAACTGAACTGAAGCAGTAAAGGGAGTGTGTGTGTGTACAGGAGAGGGTGTTGACACTAGTTTTTAAAGATGTTTGGCTCTGCACTGACAAGGATATATATTTACAGACCTA
Source organism: Neotragus pygmaeus (assembly GCA_006410875.1). Lineage (NCBI taxonomy): Eukaryota > Metazoa > Chordata > Mammalia > Artiodactyla > Bovidae > Neotragus > Neotragus pygmaeus. The sequence continues at coordinate 1,757,949 of SJYV01042641.1, forward strand.
GCTGAAGAGAGTAAAGGAAGGTTATTTAAATTTAATAAACATTTATTCAGTGCCAGTTATATGGAAGATACTGTGTTGGGGGCAGTGGAGAACACAAAAAGTGATTAAAATTTAGTGTTTTTTTCCCCTCCTGAAAAAGTGCTACTTCAAGTTCTTTTAGTGTTAGATAGGTGTTAAAATGCTAGAGATGATGCTTTCAAGCAGAAGAACAAAATCAGTGTCAAAACCAGCAGCAGAGAGTTGGAGAATCGATGGAGCAGCGAAGGGAGAGGGAAGAAAAGAGATGGCAGGTGCAGGCGAGGAGTCTGAGCCTTTGAAGGCAAAAGGGATCCTCCCTCTGCTAAGACAGGCACAGTGGAGAAGAGAAGAGACCAGTGTTAGAGCTGTTATGAGATAGAATAGAGCACAGGTGAGCCTTCACTGTGAATCACATGTGCTGCAGACTAGGGGTATATTTTTTTGCCTTTAGAAAGTTCTGATTGAATGGGAAAATGAAGCTGTTAGCACTTATTTTTGGTCCTTTGAGACGAAAAGTGAAACACTTAGGCAACTGAGACATTGCTTTTGGCTTAGGATTTGTTTGTTTGTTTTTAATGTTTTTATAATGAAATAAACATTTTTAATTGCTCACTGTGTGAACTTCTCAGTGTCTGCAGTTAGCTAGGCTGTGTATCAGATGCAGATTCTCACAAAGCTTAGAGCCTAGGAAAGGTGGTAAGAGGACATAGAGTGAAAGCGTTAGTCACTCAGTCATGTCCGACTCTGTGAGGCCATGGACTGTAGCCCACCAGGCTCCTTTGTCCATGGGATTCTCTAGGCAATATGCAGGCTCCTAATAAATGCTTGCTGATTGGACTCTTCATCTGAGATAGAAAGTTGCTACGTGCCCATCCTGTGCACACAAGGAAATATTAGAAGATTTAGAGAAGAAAGTGAATTGGAACAATTTTCTTGCTATTTCAGTAGAACAAGGTTTTGAAATAAATTTGCCATATGTTTACCTAAAGGCTTTGTTTCTTCATAGAGCTTTTTTCCATATGTTTACAAAACATTTTGTGCTCATATTTTTTGGTCACAACTAGCTAACAGTACATAAAAAGTTATGAACATGATTTTGTCCACGCAAAGACATTATCTTAAACTGCCCAGTTAGGTAGCACCTTGGCAGGACTTGAGCGTGGGCCGTGGTTGTTGGGGGGGGTCTGCGTCACTGCTCTAATTTGCTACTTCATGGATGTAAGCTGGCCTTGAAAATCAGGGCTTAATTTCATTGACTGTATTTTAAGTACAAATAGCCAGAAAGTAGGTGTAGGTTAATAGGAGAGAAGAACTAAGTAGAGCTGTGCTTTGACTTATATAGTCAGACACAGGAAGAGATAACAGAGGGGAGGAGGAGGGAAGTAAAAGTACTGATGATTTGAGGAGAGGAAACAATACTTTCTCTGCTGAAGTACTTTTAAGATCATCCTTACCAGTGAAGGGAAGCAGAAGGTGCCACCCCACACATTTTTGAGAAAGCTATTTTGTGCAGTCCTGCTTGGAAAGAAAATTATAGAGAAGACTGTTTAGGTATTATAGGATAGGCCTGAAAAGTGATTCTCAAGGTATTAATTAAAATGTAATCACTACAGAAGTTAGTCTGAGAATTTCTCAACACGTGTTCTGACAGAACGTTGTTAAGCAGAGTCTTGGTTGACGGGACTCCTGTTGAGGGACATGTTTAACTTAACCGAGCCCCGCTCCTCCCCCTCAGAAGAGGCAAGGAGGTGCTTCGGCGGAGGTCAAGCACACCCCTTCCAGCCTCTTGAGGGCTTTCTCCATGTGTTGCCAGTGTGTGCTGGTAAAAATGACTTTAAACTCTTGTCAGCACAGTTACTGGTGCATGCATCACAGTCCCACTCAGATAAACCTGTCACAACACAGAGGCGGCCGCTGGAGAAGAGTACAAGGGCAGGCCTCTAGCTTTTCATTCGAGCATCACTAAACGTGCGCAGAGTGCCCAATTATTTCAGCATTATTGAGCAAGCCTACAGGAGGACCCAAGACTTGCTACATTAGATTTTCTTTAGTAATTTGCTCAAGTACCGCTGAGGACACTTAAAGGGCTTAAAACGGTGGCTGCAACCAGTTTCCTTTTCTGGGTTGTTAATTCAGGTTTTCTCTTTCAAATTAACTCTGGCCGCATGCTGTGCAGCGGTTCTGGGAGAACTGTTTAACACTAATTTTCTCAATTTTCAGCTTTTTTTCCTTCAGCATAACTGCTTTAACAGTTAGTCACATATATGTTTTGATTAGAGATGTATAATAGTGAGGCTCTGTGTTTTTGGAGACCAAAATAACAGACGCTTTGTTGAAGAAATCTAATTTCAGCTATTAAAAGTAACCTAGATAATTTCATTATTTAAAAAATAAGTTATTTACAGTGCATTGCAAAACCAACAAATCCAAGTAAAAAAGATAGCGTTTCTCTATTATTCATCTCCCTCCCTTAAAAAAATTTATATATATATATATATATATATATATATGGGATGTGTGACCCTTTATATGTATTTATGAAGGATAAATCTTTCTTTAATGGCTGCTGGGCTTCCCAAGGTCTTTTTGCACTACTTTCCTCTCTTTTTGTTGTTGAGGGATGACTCAGATACAAGGAACAAGTTCAATATCTTTGTCTCGTTTCTCACAGCAGCAGCAACTCCAGGCCCAGCATCTATCACATGGACATGGTCTGCCAGTGCCTCTGACTCCACACCCTTCGGGGCTTCAGCCTCCTGCCATTCCGCCCATCGGTAGCAGTGCCGGCCTTCTGGCCCTCTCCAGTGCCCTGGGAGGCCAGTCCCACCTTCCAATTAAAGATGAGAAGAAGCACCATGACAGTGATCACCAAAGAGGTGAGCAATTTTCTCAGAATGTCCGTCTGGTATCACCTGTCTGCTGCTGAGAGTCAGTCTGGATGTCCTTGTTTGTCCTGTTTCTGGATTTCATTTTACCTGTGACTAAACAAAGGATTTCCCCTGGAAGGTAAGGTAAATGATCGGAAGCAGTCTTTGCACAGTGATCCCCTATTGACTGGCAAGAGTTAATACGCTCCCCAAAGATATAGGGGGACACATTTCCTGGTTATTGGCTCTGATCCTTTGCTGCATCCCCAAGTCTAAATCAGTAATGAAGTGCCACAGTGCTCTGTGTTTGAAATTGTGAGTGGCATTATTAGCTAATTTTGACCGAATCCATTTTTGGGAAGGTTTTACTGATTAAAGGCTCACTTCATAATTTGACAGACCTAATTATTATTTTGAAATCAGGTCAGTCTGTATAATGCAGTGAAAATCTTGCAGGTAAGAAAATAGGTAGTCTTAGTAATTGAGAAGTTGGTTTAACTACCTCTCTCACCCAGTCTCTTTAGAAGCATGAAATTAACTTATTTCTGTGTATAGGAACAACACAGTTGTTTATGTAAATGATTTTAAGTTGTGTTCTTTCTAGTTTGGTTTCTTCCCTCCACTGAAACAGATGATAATGCACACACATTGTGATCTCACTATATGTTTGTATGGTGCTTATTAGTAGCTTTTATTATTTAATGACACAAAAGCAAATGAAAGTCTCTCCCAGCATTCCTTTGTGGGAATTTACTTAGTCTTATAGTGGGTGGTTCTTGGTCAGAAGGGTGTGGTTATTATTAAAACCCCGTATCTCTTCTTGTTTCAGTGCCATTACCATGAATTATAATCTTGGGTAAATGATTTTTATCACATAAACATAAATTTCCCTTCTCTGATGTTAGAAACCCTGTACTGTTTGTCATACAGTTATCTTAGTGCTATGGTCCAGAACTGAGGCGTGTCTGTAAACACTTAAGTGGAAAAGTCAATAAGGAGTATAACTAACAAGAATATCCAGCTCTGGTTTCTGAAATTATGTCAAAGGTAGCTTGGTGCTCTGTGGATCTGGTCAAGGAGTAATTAATTTTAATTAATTAGCTTTACAGAAAAGTTGACATCTGTGTTATTTATTATTTGGTAGAGATCGAATTTGACAAGTGTATGATTTTATTTAAACTAACTGGTACTTTTCTTTTTTGCTTTCTTCTCCCCTCTTGACCTGCCCTTGTTGCTGCTGTGTTGCCTATAGACAGAGACTCCATCAAGGTAGGACTCAAAGTTACAGATAAAGGAATGACTTACCATCAGGCTGTAAACAATTTGAATAAATCTAGTAGTGGATTCTACCAAGATGGTTTGATGGGCTTCACCGAATAATGGGGAACTGCATTTTTAGATTCTTTCAGTTGTGAATTTGAGATTTTTGAAAAAATTGGTCCTTTTTCTCTATCAGAATCAAGATTTATAGACCAAGATTGAATTATAAGATCTGGCTTGTGTTGCTCTTTTTAGTGTATCTTTGCCATGTGAAAAAGAATAACTGCTTTTCTTGAGGTAGGCTAGATAATGGTGGGAAAAAAATCGGTTTATAAGGCAATGCCCATTTTGGGAAACAGTTCCAGCCTACAAAACTCTTTATTAAAACATTTAAGAGCATTTTTCTTCACCAAAAAGAATTGGTTTTTGTTTGTTTTGTTTCTTAGTTTAATGACATCTTGGTTTCCAGTACAGCAAGTTATTCTCCTTGGGTTTTGTATCTGTCTTACCTTCCTCCTCTATGTCTTTATAGAGACGTTATAGGGAAAGAGGAAAAGTATTCTAGGGCCTAATGATTTGGATGTGCTTGTGTAATACCATAATGAGGTGTGCTAAGGATACTTGAATTTATATAGTAAGCAAACAAGAAAAACAGGTGACTGTGGCAGGACATGAGTAAAGTATGAACTTGCTTGACAACTTTTGGATCATGCACAATGTAAATATGCTACTGTACTGTGGATAATTGTGTTACACATGCCATTTATATTTTGTATAGATTAGAAAGCAAATGTTCTCAAGCACAGATGCTGTCAGTTCGTTGTATTTTACAGTAGTTGAATGTTTTAGAGCATATGCAGTTATGTCTCTTGGAGCTTTTAATGAAGTTCGCATACAGAAACTAAAATCTTCCCTTGAAACCACCTGTGCTGTCACTTTGAATGCTTCTTTATTCCTTATTTTTTTAGTAATAAAGAGGAAGTAGTTTTTCCCCGAAGCCATTAAATGACAGAAAATAAAATATATCTATTTTACCCTTCAAGAATCTTTATAATTTGGAAGGGTATCTGCATACCCATAGAAATGTCAACATTGACAAATAGGAACTGCACACTTTGAATTATTTAATTTTGCATTTACAGTTGTGTACTTTGTCATTAGTATGAGCATCAATACCTAAACTGAAAAGCTTTCTTAATCACAGTGTAGTAAGTTCTCCGCACATAAATAGTTAGGAAGTAGTAAGTAAATGGCATTGACCAGGATTTGCTGGTAGCAGCCCTTGGGAAGCCTGCCTAGTTATTCTGAGGCCAGTGACATAACCATTCCCTGCCTTCATATGATAAATACATACCTTCAGGCATGCCAGTGAGCTAAACAGAAGCCTCCTTTCATACCCCACTCCCAGAAGACTGAAAATATTTATACTCCAGTGCACACTTTTGTGTCAGTTTCATTTTATAGTTCCTCACGCCAGAGTAGGGTATATTTTGAAATCGTATATAATCATTCAAGATGAGTCTGGGAGTAAGTATCTATGTAGCGTGGAAACCAGGGGAAAAGCAAGAGGAAATAGAGGTGAATGATTTTGCCTTGATTTATTGTGGAATGGCAGCTATAAATAGATGTTTTTGTTGGGTACCGTTTTTGAATTGAAGTTGCGCTGTGTCAGGTTTGGGACTGTCCTGTGGCTTTGCTAGGTGAAATAGTTCACTAATTTTTATAAACGTGTTCTGTGACACTCAGAAAAGCAGTTAGTTGCTTGTTCCATCGATTGTCCTTATCCTCCCATAAGTGGTTCCTGGTTAAGAGGGGCTTTTTATGATTGTCTGCTGTGTGACTGGAGATGGCTTTTATCAGCCGGAGCATGCCAGTTGCCTGCAGCTGGAGTCAGGCTTGTATGAAATAATTTATTCATGCAGGATAATGCTCCTTAACATTTAACAGGTAATGAACGTGACATAAATTTCCTTCTTGCTTTTAATTTTTTCCCTTCCTCTTCTAATGTGCAAACAGGCTGCTCTGGTACTCTAAATAATAAGTAATTTTTGGCCATCTGTCAAAAGGAAATTTCAATACAAATTTAAATTAATGGTGCCTGAAATTTTTTATAGCTCTCTAAAAGCCTCTAATGTGCAGAAAATTCTGAATCTGCTGGTAGTAATTAGTGTTGCATGTAATGAGGATGTGGGCAATGTTATATAGTCCCAGTGTAACATTTTGATATGGTAGCAAAATTTTGATTTATATGAGGTTGTGGATGGGTTTAATTGTGAGAGACACTTTAAAATGTTTTCTTGATGTTACAGATTATTAAACAGGACAGATTTCAGAATAGCTTATAAAATATAAATTTAAACTTACTATAAAGATTAAGGTAATTAAGGTGCTTTACCTTAAGGTGGCAGGTAAAAACGAAAGAAATTCCCTTGTTAAAGTGTTGGGCTTTTTTTCTTCCTTTGCTCTTCTTGAAGGTTCTTTTGGCTACTAAACCAAGTGCTGTTGGCTTTATTGATCTTATTTTCTGTAGTTCCAGTAGCCAAGTTCATTCATAAGCCTGTTATTTGCAGACTTCTACCTGACGTTTTTCAACAAGGATGGAGAATGTAAATATGAACCTAAAAGGGAAAGCACTGTAGGAGCCCAAGGATCATTTTATTTGGTGAGGAGAGACCAGTTGGTGTGTGTTCTGGGGCTTTTATCGGAAGGGTCCAAGGCACCTGCTCGCCACTTGGCCACCCAGTACCCACGTTCATGTGCCCATCGTAAGCCCTGGATTTAGGGGCTGAAAATGGCAGGAAACACAGACCTTGGTCCACTCACCCTCTCAGTTGGAAGGGTAGAAAGCACAAAAGAGGTTCCTACTTCTCCTTCCCGAGTGGGAGCTTTTTCAGCATCTTTTGGAGTTTCTCTTGAAAAGATCCATGTGAAACCAATGAAATATCTTCTGAGGTGATAAAACCTTCCTCTGCCCCTCCCTTCTGTGTAGAAGAGGGTAGCTGAGGGGTCGACGTTGGTGTCACCACAGTGGTGACAGAGCAGACATTCCCATCTGCTTCCAGGAGCTTCCTGTAGTTGCTGGAGGTCCCAGTTCATGGGAGGATATCATTCAGTTCAGTTCAGTCACTCAGTCGTGTCCGACTCTTTGTGACCCCATGAATCGCAGCACGCCAGGCCTCCCTGTCCATCACCATCTCCCAGAGTTCACTCAGACTCATGTCCATCGAGTCCGTGATGCCATCCAGCCATCTCATCCTCGGTCGTCCCCTTCTCCTGCCCCCAATCCCTCCCAGCATCAGAGTCTTTTCCAATGAGTCAACTCTTCTCATGAGGTGGCCAAAGTACTAGAGTTTCACCTTTAGCATCATTCCTTCCAAATATCATTAGGTTCCTTAAATCACTGTTTCTACTTCATTGACTGATGTGAGGGTAAGGATTAAGAATTGTGAAGCCCAGATTGCCTAAAACTTAGTAGGAATCTGAAATTGAGAAATTAGTTTTATTATACCCCAAATGTCTATACCTCCTAGCAAAAAATAGCCACCAAAATCAAGACCAACTTGAATATAAATGGCAAAATCCACTATCACCAACTATTGATTAGCTCCATGGCCTCTCCCAAGTTGGTATTACTGTGCTAACCTTATTATTTCCTAAGTCCTTCTTAAGTATATTATGTGTTCTTGTTTTTTTCTCCAGCATGGAGTAACCTCCTCAAGTCAGGCCCGTGAGGAATTTGAAGTTTTTTATTTGTAAAATATAGCATAATTACATTGTTTTCCTCTAAGAGGTGGTGTTTTTACATTTATTATTTCATTGGATTGTGTTTCCCAAAGTGCCATATGCATCATCAGAGTATGATCGTTTTTAGTAATTTTGTACATTGCCAAATGAATCTCCAGAAGCGCTGCAACATTTAAAAATGCCAGATGCAATATTTGAGTATGTTTTTACACAATCCGCCAATCCTGAACCTAATAGCTTTTGTAATTTTTGCTGGTATAGTAAGTATGAATAGTGCACTTTAAAAAAAAAATTTACATGAAGATATTTTTCAAGTGAAATGTTTTTCTATGGGCCTGTTTGCTATGCTACCCCTCCTGAATGGATTCCTTGTTTTTGTTTAAGGGTCTTCATAATGATCTGCCTATTAGTTGTATCTATAGCAATGCCTCTTTTTCCTGTCTTCTCTAGATTTTGGTATTTATTCTGTGTAGATGACTCCAGCACCATACTTTGCTTTTTATTTTTTTCTTGTCTCTGGTTATTCTCTGTTGTCAGTAAAGGTTTGTCAATGGAGAATTAGACTAAGGCTCTTTTGTTCAAATTGAAGTGTATGATTCAGGCCAAGAAAGCCCTTTAGCCTCATTAGTTGAGTGTTACAGGTGAAAGTGGGTTTTTAGCTTGAATTAACAGAATGGTTACTTCTGTTAATTGATGGTGAAAGGTTCTGTTCCAGAGTCTTGTGTGACCTGTGTGACTTGGTTTTTATTCCCTTCTGTTTCTTTTTACTGTTGCAAAGAAATATCCATCAGAAAAGAGCGTGCCTTTAATATGTTTAACCCCTTGGCGTGTCCTTTGTGGGAGAAAACAGAGAAGAAGCCACTTGAGGAGGAAGGGTGGGCCAGTAGGAGAGGGAATAACCATTTAACCCAGGCAGTTGGGGTTTTAACACTCACTGCCCTTCCCCATGCACCTGTATAAATTGACCCTTCCTGAGAAAGCTTGGTGGAATTAATTGCCTATAGACTTTAGGAAGGACAAGGCAATGGCATCTCACTCCAGCACTCTTGCCTGGAAAATCCCATAGACGGAGGAGCCTGGAAGGCTGCAGTCCATGGGGTCAGGAAGAGTCGGACATGACTGAGCGACTTCACTTTCACTTTTCACTTTCATGCATTGGAGAAGGAAATGGCAACCCACTCCAGTGTTCTTGCCTGGAGAATCCCAGGGACAGAGGAGCCTGGTGGGCTGCCGTCTATGGAATCGCACAGAGTCGGACATGACTGAAGCGACTTAGCAGCAGTAGCAGCAGCAGCAGACTTTAGAAGGACACATTGTAAAAAGACAAAGGCATTGAAATCCATAAAATACTATAAAGAGAGGATATAATTAAAAAACAAACACCACCAACAAACTAAACTGTAGCTGGGCTTGCGTTATCTCCTGCTGTCCCCTTAGACATCAGTAGTCTGAGAAAAGGTATATCATTAAGGGCTGTAACTTGGACTCTGTCCACTCTAACTTATTAAAAAATTATGTGAAACCCTACTTAGGCAGTCAACCCCACTGATTTCTGAGCATGCATAGCTCATAGTTCAGATTTCATTGTGAAGGTAGTTGGTGAGGAACGCTTTGTTTATTATTTTGTATATGATTAAAGGTTTAGAGGTGTTGCGGCCTTGCCCAGGTTTACATAGCTATCCTCAAAGAAGGCAATTCCAGCATGCATTTTAACCTTGTGTACTCTAGTACTTAAAATGAACACCTTCTCTAAATAATGGACATTTTTTTGGTAACCGTAATGCCCTCAATCACTTGATAATTCCTTGGTAGCTTCTAGCTTCTAATATCTAGCCTACAAGCAGATTTCTATGATTATTTCAAATAATTGGTTTGCAAGAGTTTAACCTCCTTTAAAAATTTTTTATGTACCACTAATTTGTTGAAGAAGGCTGGGCCAACCTTCCTATAGGGTGGCCCATATTCTAAATATCTCTGTGTACTTCGCAATGGTGTCATGAAGACTTTCTGCTGCATTGCACCAAGAAGAGTCTTACGATGAGGGAATGGGTAGAAGAATGACGTCTAGGTTTGCATGTACATGTTAGTGATAAACAATTCAATGAAGTTTACTAATAATCAAGGCAGTAAAAATTTTAAAAATGTATACTGATGATCAATAAAATATATAGGATTTTATTTGTATGCTTTTACTTTCAGACACAGACTATCATATATTTGCAATCCAACTCCACTTTCCAAACATACATGTAATTGCTTAAGATAGACTTTTAAAAATATATTTTCAAGTGGATAGTGTCCTAGATGCCTTGTGCTCCAACAGAGCATAGGTTTCTCCCACAAAATTTTCAGCTCCTTAAGGGCAAGAAACGAATCTTCTTTGTGGAACTGAGTGGGAGGACAAATCAAGGATGAGTAGAAAGGAAATTGTAATATTGAGTTGGCCAAAAAGTTCATTTGGGCTTTTCTGTAACATGGAAAAACCCAAACAGACTTTTTGGCCAGCTGGTAGAATTAGGGTCTCTCTAGGTCAGCTGTGTGTCAATGAGCAAGTCACTTAACCTCTCTGGATTTCAAAGCAGTCACTTACTACTCTAGGCATTTTTCCAAGAGTTTGAAATGTAACTGTTTTCTTAGGTTATTCAGTCCTGTCCCAGAAGTGAATTTTGTAATACAAATCTTACACCATAGGATGTATTTCAAAAATAAAGTTGGCCATACCATTAGCCAAATAAGCACGGTGGTAATTATATTTCATTTTGAGTATTGAGTGGTAGGGAAATAGTTTAATGTTCTACCTTTCAAGGATTTAATTTTCCAAAATAAGATGATAATTTAAAAGTAAGTGTTTTAGCATTATGCTTGGTTTTTTAGTTCTTTGTGAAGACACTTGTTTCTACCATACTCCTGTTTGGGATTACCTTATCACAGAATAATTAGGAATTCAGTACTATCTACGGGATTATGATGCAGTAATTTGTTCAGTATTGAATTGATACCTGCCTCTAGGCATGTAAGCTGTGTGAAATGTAACAGGTGCCCTAATTCCAGAAAATATGTTGTAATTGTTTGTTTGTTGAACAGATGAATAAATATCTTTAGGGCATAGCTGGTCCTCAGGTGGTGAGTATGAATGGATTAGTGATGAGACTGGGGAAGTCGTGTTGGCTGCACCCTCCTCTACAATCACTGAGGCAGAACAAATATTAATTAACAGGGGCAGACTGGTTGTGGGATCTGCCTTCCCCAGATGATTTTTGGAAAGGGCATTTTAATTCTTTTCCTCCATAAATCAACCCTCTTAGTTACCAGACAGACATTTTCATCCCGAAGTTTAATGTCTCATAATTTTCTTAATTAGAATGCATTTCATCTCTTGCAAAAATATTACATCATATAGTTTTTATTCAATATATCTTTTTTAAATTTTAAGGGGGCTCAATATTTATTTGTTTAAACTGGCATTTGAATTTTAGAAGCATTTGTTTCTCAAAATGTAGATAATTCTTCCAGAAGAATTATTTGAAAGAGTGCCTCACCATCTTTTTTACATTCATATATAGTAACACTTACCATAACCCACTCTGGAAAAATCATAAAATTACCTACAGGGATGCTCAATGTCCTCACTTCTCTATTTCTTGAGTTAGTTCTACTGCAACACTTACTTCTATCCAACTTATATATTTTGTTTTATGGTGCTTTGAAGTACTCCACATATCTTCTGGGTTAAAGATTCTCTGCACCTGGGGGCCAGCCGCTAACAAGGGTTTTAATTTTGAACGTGAAGAGGAGTCATATCTAATAATTATTGTGGCAGCGGCCTTGGGACATGGTTGAACAAAATTCGAGCTTCATGAAAGAGGAAAGGAAGTTTGCTGAGGGCTGACTAATACCTGCTGCAAGAGTTTTGGGTTCTTTTAAATAAACTTGCTGTTAGATGAAACTAATGAAATCATATTTCAAAACTAAATGCTGCTTAGGTCTAGCAAATCAAAACTAAATCTTAGAGTTGAATACTTAGTTGTCTTACTTTGAATCTAAAAACTCAACAAAGTAAATCATGATTTTGTCAGATTCCTTATTCAGAACCAGTCCAAATATCTCGGTGTAATAAATTTTACAACTTTAAAAAGGCATGTTAAGTGTCAGCTAATAGAACTTTCGGGCAGTCCCTGGTTGTCCAGTGGTTAGGACTCTGTGCTTCCACTTTAGGGGACACAGGTTCGATCCTTGGTCAGGGAACTAAGATCCTGAGTCCCACATGGTATGGACACACACACACCCAATGCGCACGCACACACACACACCCAACACACACAGACCCCAACACACACACACCC